>NW_026484185.1:0-81020 GCF_026875155.1 Cherax quadricarinatus | reverse complement strand
TTGTCCAGGTCTCTTTGTAGTCCTGCCTGATCCTCATCCGATTTGATTCTTCTCATTAACTTCACATCGTCTGCAAAAAAGGACACTTCTGAGTCTATCCCTTCCGTTTGTCATTCACATATACCAAGAACAGCACAGGTCCTGGACTGACCCCTGTGGAACCCCGCTTGTCACAGGCGCCCACTCTGACCCCTCGCCCACGTACCTGACTCGTTTTTGCCTCCCTGTCAGGTTTTCTTGTCCATTGCAGTGCCTTTCCTGTTATGTGTGCCTAATCCTCTAGCTTTTGCAGTAACCTCTTGTGAGGAACTGTGTCGAAGGCTTCTTGCAGTCCAAAAAAATGCAGTCGATCCACCCCTCTCTCTCTTTTGTCTTACTTCTGTAAACCCTTGTCTTTAAAATCTAGTAGGTTTGTGACACAGGATTTTCCCCCCCTGAAACCATGCTGGTTGTCAATTATACACTTATTTCTTTCCAGGTGCTCCACCATCTCCCCCTGATGATCTTCTCCATGACCTTGCTACTATTACAGTTAGTGATATTAGGTCTGTAGTTTACTCCCTCATGTCTGTCTCCCTTTTTAAAAATTGGGATACATTTGCCATTTTCCATACCTCAGGGAGTTCCCCAGTTTAAAATGATGTGTTGAAGATTTTTGTTAACGGTACACACAATATCTCAGCTCCCTCTTTAAGGACCCACGGAGGATGTTGTCTGGTCCCACCGCCTTTGAGGTGTAAAAGTTTGTATAGCAGTTTTCTTCACCTCCTCCTTGGTTATATGTACCTCATCCAGCACTTGCTTGTGCACCCCCCTGCTCTGATTTCCTTGAGTCTACGGGTTTCCACTGTAAATACTTCTTTAAATCTTGTGTTGAGCTCCTGAACTTACCTCCCGGTGTTTCTTGTGAATTCCCCATCACCCTTCCTCAGTCTGTTTTCCCTGGTTCTTGACTGTTGTTTTCCTCGATGTGACTGTACAACAGCTTCGGGTCAGTCTTGAGTTTCGATGCTATGTCATTTCGTATTGCGGCTGAGCCTCCCTTCTTATCTGTGCATTTCGTTTCTGGCTCTTCGGCTAATCTCTTTATTTCCTGAGTTCTCTGTCTTCTGTACCTTTTCATTCTTAGTACACCTAGTTTTTGCCTCCCTACCCTTTGGGTGAACCAATGAAATCGTTCTGTTCTTTCCATTATTTCTGTTCCCTTGGGAACAAACCTCTCCTCTGCCTCCTTGCATTTTGTTGCCACATTTGTCCATCATTTCTTGTACTGGCTTTCCTGTCAGTTCCCTCTCCCACTGAATGGCTTGAAAGGAGTTCCTCAAGCCTGAGGAGTTCCCCCTTTTGTAGTTTGGTTTTTTCCACCCTATTCCTGCTGCCCCTCCCACTTGGAGCTCAACTATGTAGTCGAACCACAGAACCACATGATCACTTTGCTCCCAGGGGCCTTTCATACATGATATCCTCGATGTTCAGAACTACTCAAGGTGATTACAAGGTCCCGTTTTTGCTGGTTCAATCCTCTCCTCTCTCTCTGGTAGTGTCTCTAACATGTTGATGCATGCGGTTTTCCAGTACCACATTCATCTCTTGGCTCTCCATGTTTCGGGACCCCATGGGGCTCCTGTTTTCCCAGTCAATCTCCTTTGTGATTGAAATCACCCCATAAACTAGAACTTTGATCCCCCCATGTGTGCTCGCCTGGCCACCTCGGGCTAGTGTGTCGACCATTGCTCTGTGCTCTATCGTTTTTTCTCTTGGCCTCTGCGTTTTGTGGTGGGTTGTACATTCTGCAATTATCACCTCTGTTCCTCAGACTGGATTGTTCCTACTAAGTAGTCCCCTTTTCGCGTGCTCATCCATTCCTTCATTTTTCAAAACCCAGGTTTTAATTGAGCAGTGCAATCCTCCTCCCCCTCTCCCTCCCTCGTCTTTCCTGAGGATTTGATTCCGGATGGTAGATGAATTGTTATTATTCTGGTGAGTTTTGTTTCTGTGTGTGCTATTATGTCTGGGTTGCTCTCCTTGATTCTTTTGGCCATCCTCATACCTTATTTGTTTGCCATCTGTATTTGTATACCACACCTTCAAATTCTTTTCTAAGGAATGGTGGTCTGGGAGGTATGTATTTGGTGTTGGGGCAGTGGGGACCTGATAAGGAACTATGGGTGGTTGCTCAGGGGTGAGAGTTTGTAATGCAGTGGGTGGGGGATTGGATGTTGGCATGGGTGTTTTGGTTTAGAGTGTTTGGTTGCAATGGGGTTGACCTGGTTGGGTGGCTTTTATAGGAAGATGTGAGGGAGGCTGTATTTGATCTTGATGTGTATGGGATCTCCTATCTGTCTCTCCATCCCCTCTCTTTCTCCTTCGCTTTGTTACCATCTCTCTCTGTTTTCTGCCTTTCTGCTTGTGTTCTGTCGCGGTCGAGATTACACCTTCCTGTATGGCCGGCATGTACCTTATTCGTGCTTTCTCCTGCAGGATCCTGTTCCGAGTCAAATCTGCACTCCTTGAAGGTCACTTTCACTGGCCCAGGTTTCTTTTTTTTTTACAAACCCCCCCTATTCTCAAAATTTTCCAGCTGGGTCATGTGTCTTCCTCCTATTGCTTTCATGAAGCTTTCAATTGCTTTTTTTCCCCTTGTTTTCTTGCTTCATTGTTTTCCCTTAACTTCCTGGAGCCAATACACAAAGACTGACCTCACCCTTTCATTCTCCCACTGCATATCCTGTGTATCCCCTCTTTCAATTGGATTTCCTCCATTGCAGCCTTTCCTTTCTCAGTAACACTAGCTAATGTATTGGGCTCAGTGGCCGTCATTTTCCTTCTCGGCTTTCCCTGGCTCTGCTGTGGTCTGTTTGGGCCTCCAATATAGCCATAGCTCTTTCATTTACTACCAGGGTCTCCAATGATTGAGCTTTCTACATGGCAGTTTTTCTCTTCTTTCCCTACAGTCACCTTATTTGTGGCCTGAGGTAGCGGTCTCTGTTGTTCAAATCCCAAAATGGTTAGTTCTTTAGGCTGTTTCAGATTTTTCAGTTCCTCTTCTAAACTTCTGTATCTAGCCTCTGCTTGACTTTGCACCTCCCACTTCCTGCTTCCATGGCTATCCTCTCTTCCATTCTCTTGCTAAGTTTCTTCTAGTTTCTTTCCCATCATGTTCCCTTTTTGTGAGCTTGCTGCCCAATCTTCCTTTGCCAGTTTCCTCCTCCTGTCCTTGGTTTTTTCTTGTTGCTCTCTGGCAACCCTTTTGTTTTATCCTGATGGCCTCAGAGTTGGGAAACCTATGTAATTCTGTATGGTAGGTTAGTATTGTGTATGTCAGAGTGTGCGGGGGGAGGTTTCGTGGAGGAACTGGGGCTATGTGGGAGAGTAGTGGGGAGGGGAGTGGAGGAGGGAAGAAGCAAGTCGGTGGAAGTGGAGAGGGAGAGGGGGAAGGAGGGAAGAGGTGGGGAGGGGAGGGTGAAAGAGGGAGGGGAGGGGGAGGGATCAGGTGAGGAGTGAGATGTCGGTGGGGGGAGGGGGGGAGTGTTTGTGTGAGTCTGATTGTGTGTGTGTGTGTGTGTGTGGTGTGTGTGTGTGTGTGTGTGTGTTGGTGTATGTGTGTGGTTGTGTGTGTGTATGTGTATGTGCATGTGTGTGTGTATGGGTGTGTGTGTTGTGTGTGTATGTGTGTGTTGTGTGTGTGTGTGTGGTGTATGTGCGTATGTATGTGGGTGTGTGTATGTGTTTGGGTGTGTATGTATGTGTGTGTATGTGTGTGTGTGTATGTGTGTGTGGTGTGTATGTGTGTGGTGTGTATGTGTGTGTGTCTGTGTGTATGGTGGAGGTATGCGGGGAGATACTTTTAATACATACAGTAAATTCTGGGGGTGTGGAGGTTTTTTGTTATAAAAAGAGATAATTGCTACTAGGGTTCTAAAGCTTGTCAACATGTGTCTGCCCTTGTGTTGTGAGTTAGGGAGGGATGGTTGGGGGGGGTGGGTAGTAGATCCGTTATACCTCTCTGTTCTGACTTTCCTAGAAATGCTTACACTCTTCGCTTTTGTCCTTTCTGGATTTAAGTATCAATATGCTGTTTATTATCTTATTCCTTGTTCACGTTTAGTGAGGAATTCCTAGCTCCCGACATATTCTTACTAACTAATAAACTACTGTAATAGCTTGCAGGAGGTGAGTGACCAGTTCTAACAGCGATGCAAGGCAAGCCAAGCCAAGCCTGCGGGACATTGGCCAAACCACAATTAGGTGATACTTGCGCTGGGCAACGGTGTGCCAAGCGCCAGATGCTGATGACGTACTCGTTCGTAATGTAGCCTAAATTCCTATTTTAGAGATCCTCATCCGTGATGATTATAACACATGTGCTCATACATTCCCTCGTTCCTCACGCGATTTCACTTTTACTTATGTGTTTGTTGTGTGGTGCGTGGGTGTGTGTGTGTGTGTGTGTGTGTGTGGTGTGTGTGTGAGTGGGTCGTGAGTGTGATGTGTGTGTGGTGTGTGTTTGGTGTGTGCAGGTGTGTGTGTTGTGTGTGTGTGGTGGTAGTGTGTGTCGTGTGTGCATGGTGTGTGTGGTGGTTGTGTGTGTGGTCGAGTGTGTGTGTGTGTGTGTGGGTGTGTGTGTGTGTGGTATGTGTGGTAGTGGTGTGTGTGTGTGTGTGTGAGTGTGTGTGTGTGTGTGTGTGTATGTGTGTGTGTCTGGGGGTTGTGTGTGTGGTGTGTGTGTGTGTTTGGTGTGTGTGGTGTGGTGTGTGTTGTGTGTGTGTGGTGTGTTTGTTGTGTGGTGTGTGTGTGTTGTGTGTGTGTGTGTGTGTGTGAGTGTGTGTGTGTGTGTGTGTGTGTGTGTGTGTGTGTGGTGTGTTGTGTGTGTGGGTGTGTGTGTGGTTTGGGTGGTTGTGTGTGTGTGTGTGTGTGTGTGTGTGTGTGTGTGTGTGTGTGTGTGGTGAGTGTGTGTGGTGTGTGTGTGTGGTGTGTGTGTGTGGTGTGTGTGGTGGGTGTGTGTGGTGGTGTGTGTGTGTGTGTGTGTTGTGGTGTGGTGTGAGTGTTGTGCCATGGTGTGTGTGGTGTGTGTGTGTGGTGTGTGTGTGTGTGGTTTGTGTGCATGGTGTGTGTGGTGTGGTGTGTGTGGTGTGTGTGTGTGGTGGTGTGTGTATGGTGTGTGTGGGTGTGTGTGTGTGGTGGTGGTGTGGTGTGTGGGTGTGTGTGTCGTGTGTGGTAGTGTGTGTGTGGTGTGTGTGTGTGTGTGTGTTGTGTGTGTGTGTGTGTGTGTGTGTGTGTGTGTGTGTGTGTGTGTGTGGTGTGTTTGTTGGTTGTGTGCATGAGTGTGTGTGGTGTGTGTGTGTTGGTGTGTGTGTGGTGTGTGGGTTTGTGTGTGTGTGTCTTCTGTGTGTGTGTGTGGTGTGTGTGTGTGTGTATGTATGTGTGTGGGTGTGTGTGGTGTGTGCACAGGGTGTTGTGGTTGTGTGTTGTGTGGTGTGTGTGTGGTTGTGTGTGTGGTGTGTGTGGTGTGTGATGGGTGTGGGGTGTGTGTGTGTGGTGTGTGGGTGGGTGTGTGTGGTGGGTGCATGGTGTGTCTGTGGTGTGTTTTGTTTGGTGTGTGTGTGGTGTGGTGTGGAGTGTGTGTGTTTGTGTGTGAGTTTGTGTATGTGTTTGTGTTGTGTGTGTGGGGTGTGTGTGGTGGTGTGTGTGTGGTGTTTGTGTGAGGTTGTGTGGTGTGTGAGTGTGTGTGTGTGTTGTGTGTGGTGAGTGTGTGGTGTGTGTTTGGTGGTGTTTTGTGATGTGGTGTGTGGTGTGTGTGTGTGTGTGTGTGTGTGTTGTGGGTGTTGTGTGTGTGTGTGTGCGTGTGTCTGGAGTCGTGTGTGGTGTGATGTGTGATGTTGGGTGTGGTGTGTGTGTGTGTTGTGGTGGTGGCGTGGTGTTGTGTGGTGTGTGTGTGTGTGGAGGTGTGTGTGTGGTGTGTGTGGTGGGTGTGTGTAGTGGTGTGTATGTGTGTGTGTTGTACTACCTAGTTGTACTCACCTAGTTGAGGTTGCGGGGGTCGTGTCCGAAGCTCCTGCCCCGCACTCTTCACTGATCGCTATAGTGCACTCTCCCTGAGCCGTGAGGATTTATCATACCTCTGCTTAAAGCTTATGTATGGATCCTGCCTCCACTACTTGCTTTCCAAAATATTCCACTTAACTGACTACTCTGTGGCTGAAGAAATACTTCCTACATCCCTGTGATTCATCTGTGTCTTCAGCTTCCACTGTGTCCCCTTGTTTACTGTGTCAATCTCTGGAACATCCTGTCTTTTGTCACACTTGTCAATTCTCTCACAGTATTTTGTATGTCGTTAATCATGTCCCCCCCTATTCTCTCCAGTCCTTCAGTGTCGTCAGGGTTGGATTTCCCTTTTACCTCTCCTCGTAGGACATACCTCTTAGTCTGGGACTAGTCTGGTTGCAAACCCTTTTGCACTTTCTCTAGGTTTCTTCACGTGCTTGGCTAGGGTTAGCGGTGTGGGGTTCCAAACTGGGATGCCGCATACTCCATATAACGGGCCTAACATTTACACGGTTACAGGGTCCTGAATGATTCCTTATTAAGATGTCGGAATGCTGTTTGAGGTTGCTAGGCGCCCATATGCTGCAGCAGGATTTGGTTGATGTTGCGCTACAGGAGATGTGCCCCTTGGTGTTTACTCACCCCTGAATCCTTGAGTGGGTTTGTAGTCTCTGACCCCCTAGACTGTACTCGTCTGCGGCCTTCTTTGCACTTCCCAAATCTTCATGACTTTGAACTTGGTGGGATGAACTCCAGGAGCCAATGTGGACCAGGTCTGCAGGCCTGTCCAGATCCTCTTTGTAGGGTTGCATGGTCTTCTCGATTCGAGTGAAGTCTTCTCATCAACTTACACGATCATCTGAAACAGGGACACCTCAGAGTCTATTCCTTCCGTCATGTCGTTCACAAATACCAGAAACAGCACTGGTTCTAGGACTGACCCCTGCGGGACCCCCGCTGGGTCACAGGTGCCCACTTGACACTCGCAACGTACCATTGACTCGCTGCTGTCTTCCTGACAAGTATTTCCTGATCCATTGTTGTTGTGCCTTCCCGGTTATCCCTGCTTGGTCCTCCAGTTTTTGCACCAATCTCTTGTGTGGAAAACTGTTTTGTCAAAAGCTTCTTGCAGTCCAAGATAATGGCATAGCCACCCACCCCTCTCTCTCTTGTCTTACTGCTGTCACCATGTATTAGAACTCCAGTAGGTTTGTGAGACACAGGATTTCCGTCCCTGATGAAACCATGTGGCTGCTGTTGATTGTGATCATTCCTTTCGAGGTGTCCACCACTCATCTCCTGATAAATGTTCTCCTTGATTTTGCATACTATACTTGTCAGTGACACTGGTCTGTAGTTTAATGATTCATGTCTGGCTCCTTTTTAAAGATTGGGACTACATTTGCTGTTTCCATGCCTCAGGCATCTCCCTGTTTCGAAGATTGTATTGAATTGTTTGTTAGGGTTACACATAGCGCCTCTGATCCTCTCTCATACCCATGGGGGCATGTTATCTGCCCCATTGCCTTTGAGGTATCTAGCTCAATCAGAAGCCTCTTCACTTTTCCTCGGTTGTGTGCACTGTGATCCAGCACTTGTGGTGCCCCCAACCCTCTCCGTCCTTTTTGGAGTCCCTTCTGTCTCCTCTGTGAAACTTCTTGAATCTCTTGTTGAGTTCTTCACATACTTCACGGTCGTTTCTTGTTTGTGCTCTCCTCCTTCCGTCCTTAGCCCTGATGACTGGTCCTTGACTGTTGTGTTCCTCTTGTGGCTGTACAAACAGTTTCGGGTCAGATTTGGCTTTCGATGCTATGTCATCATTTTCATTATTGTCTTTGGGCCCTCCCTTCTTATCTGTTGCATATTCGTTTCTGGCTATACGACTGTTCTCCTTTTTCTCCTGGGTCTTTTGCCTTCTATTTTTTCCATTCCCTAGCACACTTGTTTTTGCCTCCCTGCACCCTTGGGGTAAACCATGGGCTCATCTGGCTTTTTTATTAATCCGTTACCCTTGGGTACAAACCTCTCCTCAGCCTCCGTGCATTTTGGTTGCTACATAATTCCATCATCTCATTAACTGGCTTCCCTGCCCGTTCGCTGTCCCACTGAACCCAGTTCAGGTAGTTCCTCATTACCTTGTGTCGGCCCCTTTTCTTGTAGTTTGGCTCTTCGTCCTGGCCTTCCTGCTTCTCCTCCACTTGTAGCTTACTGTGTTTTCGAAGCTTAAAACCACTTGGTCAACTGGCGCAAGGGTCTTTTTCATATGTGATGTCCTCGATATATGCACTACTCAAGGTGATACTTAGTCCAGCCTTGCTTGTTCATCCTCTCCTCTCTCTCTTGTAGTGTCCCTTACGTGTTGGCACATGAAGTTTTCAGTTCCAACCTCCACATTCTTAGCACTCCATGTATTTGGCCCCCTTGTTCGTCCCAAGTTCTCCCAATCGATTCCTTGTGGTTTTAAAAATCACCCATGATCAGGAGCTTTGCCCTGCATGCATGAGTCTTCTGGCACTCTAGCCAGTGTGTCAACCATCGCTCGATTTGCTCTCGTCGTACTCTTGCTTGGCCTCTGCTGTTCTGTGGTGGGTTTACATTCACTGTATTACCACCCTTGGGACCTTCCAGCGTGAAGTGTTCCCCACTATTAATCAACTTTCTTCTCCGCGGTCTCCTCTCTCAAGTCATCAAAACTCCAGCGTTTTTTGATCAGCAACGCCACTCCTCCACCCCCCCTGTTCCCTCTGTCTTTCTCAGGATTTGGTATCGTTGGAAAGAAGGCATCTGTTATCATAACTGTAAGCTTGGTTTCTGTGAGAGGCTATGATGTCGGTGATGCTTCTTTGACTCTTCATGCCACTTCCTCCACTTTTTTGTGATTCCGTCAGCGTTTGTGTACCATTCCTTCGTTTCCTTTCCAACACTGTGGTTTATGGGGGGCACTTGAGGTGGGGAGACCTGGTGGCAAACTGTGTGGTTTCTATAGCTCGGTGTTGGGTGAGCCTGGGGTTTGATTGTTGTGTGTGTTGGGAAAGGGTGTGATAGGTTGAATGGATTTGAGAGTTGTTGTGTGTGTGCTTGCCCTGCTGTTCTGTTCTGCTCTGACTGACCTCATGCTGGTTCCTTCCTTGTCTCTTTTCCTAGCTCCTTTCGCATTTTTTTCTCCTCTCCCAACAGCTGCTTCGTTCTGAATTTTGTTCTGTCTCTTTGTTCTAGGAAGCACCCTCTTGTTACTCTTCCGTGTATTTTCAATCGTGTTCTCTTGGGGATCCTGTACCGCACGTTTCCGTCTGAGAATAGCTTGATTGGTCAGTTTTCTCCCCTTCGAGTACCCCCCTATTCTCTGAAAATTTACAATCTCGTCCATTCTTCACTTTTCGTGATGATTTTCTCAAATCCCTTTCTTTCTTCTGTGCCTTTCAGTGTGTGTCCTTTCCGCGCCTCCTGAAAGCCATGGATTATACACTGATTTTGCCCTTTCTTCCTCCATTGCCTCAACCCTCTGTGACCTCTGGATCCTGCCTGTATGTGGTCAGTTTCACCCTTGATTTTTCCAGTGCTCTTGATAGCCTTGTTGTGCTCAGCATTCGACCCGTCACCCTCTCCATCTGCAACCGCTGATTTCCCTTTCACTCCTTGGTCTCCTTGGCAGAGACTGATGTGACCTTAGCATAAATTCATAGTTCCTTCCTTCCTGTTCGGCCTCGCCTGCTTCCATATGCTGTGTCTTATCTGGTCACTGTACCCTGTAAACCCGTTTCAGCTATTTATCTCAACTTCTAGGCCCGTATCTTGGCTACTGCAGTTTTCGTCTTTTGTGCTTCCCAATTCTTTGTCCTTCTCCAACCTCTTTCAATTTCACAGAGAGCTCTTTCTCCATTTTTTCAGAAAGCTCTCCTAATTTTTCTCTCCCACTCTGTTCATCCATTTTCCACTGCTCTCAATCCACTCCTCCCTACAAGGAAACCATTATCATATGATCCTAGGTTCCTGCAGTCCCCACCATTTTTTTTTTTTTTTTTTTTTTTTTTTGTTTTTTTTTTTTTTTTTTTTTTTTTTTTTTTTTTTTTTTTTTGATGAGAGAAGAGAGAAGGGAATGGTAGAGGGGGAGAGAGAGTGAAGGGGAAGAGTAGGAAGGGGGAGGAGTTAGAGGGAAAATGGGGCGAGATGAGAGCAAGCGTGAGAGAGAGCAAGAGAGAGAGAGAGAGAGAGAGAGTGAGAGAGACGAGTGAGAGGATGAGATGATGACGAGAAGAGAGAGAGGAGAAGAGGGGGGGGAGAGAGGGTGAGGAGCGAGAGAAGAAAGAGAAGGCAAAGAGGGGTGAGAGAAGGGGGAAGGGGGGGATGGAAAGAGGAGAGGGGAAGAGAGGCTAGGGGAGAGGCAGGGGAGGTATGGGGGGAGAGGTGGGGAAAGGGAGAGGGGTGAGATAATGGGAGGGGTCAGATGTTATTAGAGGGGGTGAGATGTTTTGAGGGGGGGGAGGTGTTAGGAGGTAAGAGTTGTTAGAGGGGAGAGATGGGAGAGGGAAAGAGAAGAGAGAGAGATAGGTAGAGAGAGAGATATAGGTTAAAGATGAGAGAGGTAGAGATAGGTTCTACTTAGGGTAGAGAAAGAGGGGGGGGGGAGAGGAGAAGGTTCAGATGGCAGTTACAGGTCGGTGTGTGAAATCATGTGTATGTGTGTTCTGCGTGTGTCTACAGCTTACAAGTGGTTTTCCTTGTGTGTTGTATGTGTTTTGTGTAGTGTGTGTTGTGTGTGTTGGTTGTGTGGTGTGGTTCGTGTGTGTGTGTGTGTGTATGTGTGTGTTTGTGTGTGTGTACGTGTGTGTGTGTGTGTGTGTGTGTGTATGTGTGTGTGTATGTGTGTATGTGTGTATGTGTGTGTGTGTGTGTGTGTGTTGTGTGTGTATCGTGTATGTGTGTGTGTGTGTATGTGTGTGTGTGTGTGTGTTGTATGTGTGTGTATGTGTGTGTATGTGTGTGTGTATGTGTGTGTTGTATGGTATGTGTGTGTGTGGCGTGGGTGTGTGTGTGTGTGTGTGTGTGTGTGTGTGAATTGTGTGTGTGTGGTGTGTGTGTGTGTGTGTTGTGTGTGCCCCCCACTTCTTAAGTATTCATACTGCTAATAAATACCGGGTAGAGTCCAGTAATTCTAAGCTTACCAATATTGTAACACTTTATCGATTCTACTTCGTAAAATTCAGAAAGTTGATAGGTTGTAAATAATTTAGCTTGTCTAAGCTTTTAGTGTCTGACGTTATCCTCACTACCGCTTTTATCCTTGCACTGTCTCTATGCTATTTCTTCTCTAATTCTGGTAATACGGCTTGCTGGATTGTGGAGTGACCAGTATCTAACAGTGTGCGGACCAGACTCAATCTTGCAAAATGCTACCTCAAACAGGTGGAATACTTGCGATGACAGCGGTGTTTGTGATGACCAAGTTGCCAGAAGCTGATGACGTTAGTGGTAGTAATTAGGCCTTCTCTCACTAATTTGTAACTCCTTCACCGTTGATGTTAATAATCATATATGACTCATGCATTCCCGCGTTCCTCAAGTGATTTCACTTTTCACTTAGTACAGAATACACTTCACATATCGGTGTTTCACTTTTTATGTATATGGCATACAAAACTGTTGTGTAGTCACCGCCTTCAGTAGGCCTACTGCCACTTCCCATGTTGTATATTTTATTTTTCATTTATCTTTTGCCTATTACTTTTTCCACTCTCACATTACGGTGCCCCACATTTACTTGTTAACCAAAGCTGGTAATTCTTGATCCCCGTTTACACACTTTGATATTTTTATGTTTGTATCTGTGTGGCAACAGTGCTTAGTAGATCCACAACGGTTTTTTGGCACTTTTAAAGAAATACTGAATTTAGGTTTCCCCTCGAATTTTTTCAAACTATTAACTATAGTTATCATCGATAGGTTGGTTTCACTGACTTTGTCACTAACACTGATTACTGCTAGGGGTTATTGCACCCCTCAAAAACACGAAAGGTTCTCGGGCTTGTGTACCCTCGGTCTGCACGTTGCCCGTCGGTGTGTGTGTGTGTGTGTGTGTGTGTGTGTGTGTGTGCTGTGAGTGTGTGTGTGTGTGGTGTGTGTGTGTGTGTGTGTGTGTGTGTGTGTTTGTGTTGTATAGGGAGATGTTTGTGTTGGTGGTGTGTTCTGTTGTTGGTGATAGTGTCATTCAGGAATTCAGGAAATTATTAGGATGGTATATACCACATACCCATCAGCAGTACACAGTATACAGATACATGTATTGCATGATGCTGAGTTGGTAGAGGTTATACTTTTCGCCACTGCTTTTTTTTCGTTTTTCTTTTCTTTATTGTGGTTGCAAAGAGGTTGATTGCAGGGCTGAAGATGGTGGGTTGCAGGGTGCTTGATGAGGTAAGCTGCTTTCGTGGAGTTGTTGGTCGGTTGAGGTGGTGTTCCGTAGGAGGTTTTTCAGATGTTACAATTGTTAGATGAGTTAGTTAATGTCCCTGCAATGTTTCTAGAATTGTTCAAGTGTATGAAACTCTTGTAGCCTAGGTGTGGAGAGTGCACCCCAACTGCCAAGGCTCCACCCCACTCTTGCCCAAGGCTCACCCCACACTGCCAAGGTCACCCCCACTGCCAAGTTCAACCCCACACACTGCCAATGCTCACCCACACTGCCAAGGTTCATCTCACACTGCCAAGGCTCACCCCACACTGCCAAGGTTCACCCCACACTGCCAAGGTTCATCTCACACTGCCAAGGTTCACCGCCCCCCTTTGACCTTTGCATATATTTTCTATTTTATGTCACTGTTCACACTCATCGGCAATTGTTTAACATTGAGAAAAATCAGTCGAACATATGGTTTGTTATACAGTTGTCAGTGAACAATATATAGCCCGCCATGGAATTATCCATCATATTGTGAACCAAACATCACCATAAAAGCCCAACATCCGCCTGACTGGAGTATGCAGCACCTGTTTAGAACCGCACCGGGACAAGCACGTTAAGAAATTAGAAGAAAGTGCAAAGGTTTGTGACAAGGTAAATTCTAGAGCTAGGGGAGGTCCTACGAAGAAAGGTTAAGGAAAATCGGACCTCCTAACGACATGGAGACGGGAGGAGGGTTAGAGGGAGACATGGTAAACGACATACAAATACTGCGTGGATTGACAAGGTGGGAACAGAGACAAGATGTTCCAAGAGAGGGGACACAGAATACAAGCGGTCACTCTTAGAAGTTCAAGACTCAGATGAGCCACAAGTATGTTAAGAAATTACATATTTCGTCAGTATCGTGTTCAGGAAGTGAAACGTCTGGCGGACGTGATGTAGGGAGTCAGGAACCATAATAGCTTAAGACGAAGTATGATAAAGCTCATGGTGCAGGAGAGAGAGGACTACTAGCGTTTCAGTGGAGAGGCGGGGCCAGGAGCTATCGGGCCCCTGCAACCCAAGTAGGTGAGTACAATTAGGTGAGTACATCATCCAGTGTTCCTCTCGTTGTAGACAACTTCCAACAACCAGGTCAGTCTCTGCCCACAATAAAAAAAAAGTATTATACGATTTTGATTAAGTTTCTTTTGTAGTAATTTCTTAAAGCACAGAATCAAGAGCTCGTTCGACAACTAGGTTCCTGAAGGGAGAAAGTAGACACCGAAATTTTATTTCAGGCACTAAACACTTCACTGTTTTGTATAGCTGGTAGTTTCCGCTAAGTGTAGTTCCTAATCTGATAAGTGCAGCATTCGTAACTACATCGTGAACCTGTTGCACGAGAGGAAGTCACGGTAGCAGTGGGGGGGTACCGATGTAGTAGGATGTGGACAGTACTGTGTTTTATACTATGCTTGATGATATGAGGAATAAACATTATTGTGGCACGAATGATACATTTCGGCCTCAAGTTGTATCTGTACACTTTGCAGATTATGACGGATTCTGGCAAAGTGTGTTGTCTATTACATAGTGGTAAAGCTGTTCGTCTGGCTGACGATCAGGTTCATCGGAAATCTCGTCAAAGTACAGTGGAGCCACTCTAACTCTGGGGACTCATCAGTGATAGGATTCTGGCAGGATAAAGTGGCATCAAAAATGAATGTTTGTGATACGAATGTTGCCTATGATTATTTGGGTTATCATCGAGGTTTACGATATTTCCTTCATTACTTGCGGCCACATCCACCTAAAAAGCACTAGAAGTTCGGGGACAACATCACTTTCATGAAAAAAGTGTTAAATATGCTGTGTGTGTGTATATTCTCTGGGGTTGCCATGCTGTTTGCACCAGCTTGGATGCTCAAATAAATGGGTGATCTCGAGAGGTAATAGGGAACCAGGATTATTGTTTTAAATATAGTACACACTGAGGGGAGATAGCCTACTTCCTAGCATTTCAGGACTCTAATACAAATCTGAATGCAGGAAAAGTCGCTTGGTTTAGTTTTGAGTATACAAATCTGAAGTGGAGGGAGGCGGGGGTAGGGGTTCGGCCTAGGAAAGGTTGGAGGAGGTGATAAAGGAGGTTTTGTGTTGTTGCGAGGGGCTTGGGCTTCTACAAGCGTGCTTGAGCATGTTAGACAAGAGCGATAGAGACAAATTAGTTTTTAGGACTTGCGTTGCTGTTGGAGTTTAAGCAAGGTTTACATTTATTGAAGGGATTCAGGGAAACCGGCAGGCCGGACCTTGAGTTCCTGTAGATGGGAAGTACAGTGTCTACACCTCTGAAGGAGGGTTGTTAATGTTTCAGTTTTATAACTGTAGTGATAGGCATGCCTCTGGCAAAGAAGTGATGGAGTAAATGATGATTGAAAGTTTTTCTTTTTTGGGCCACGCTGCCTTTGTGGTAATCCCCAACCTCATTAATCTCAAACTATGGATTTATCTGCATTATTTTCACCCACACATTGCCTGGACATGATTATCTCCACTGCATCCATGACTTCTTCCTTGTGGCACATTCACAAACATGCCGCCACACCATTACAAAGAGCGTTGGTGTGTTACCATACTCTCATACATTACCCTCTCTGCTTTCGTGGATAAAGTTCTTTTTCTCTGCAGGATTCCTAATGTGCACCACTACCTTTTTCCACGCATCAATTCTATGATTCACCTCATCCTTCAGCGACCATCTGCTGACACGTCACTCAGAAATATTCTAAACACATTCACTCCTCCATGCTCACCCTCCAATCTGAGATCCAGTCTTCCATTACCTTTTTTTTGATGCTCATCACCGTTCTATTTTCTATATTCACTTTAAACTTCCTTCTTTTACATACCCTACCAAACTCATCAAGCAAACCTCTGAAACTTCGCAGAACTCCCAAAAAGCACGTTGTCATCAGCACACCTCTTGCCAGACACGAGCATTCACTTTCTAAATATATTGAACAACTATGGTGCCATCACACATCCCTGTCTTAAGGGCCTACTTTTACTGGGATAATCCCCCGCTCGCCTATTTACTTTAATTGAGCCTCACGATTCTCGTAAAAAACTTTTCCACCGCTTTCAATAACCTACCTCCTATTCATACATTTCCAACATCTGCCACAGGGCCCTTCAACCCTTATATGCCTTTTCATAATCCACAAATGCACCAATAACCTCTTTACCCTTATCTAAGTACTGTTCACTTAGGTATTTCACTACAAACACTTGGTCTACACACCCCTACCTACCTAAAAACTCACTTGTTCACCCTGTTATCCTGCTCTCTGTCTTACTCTAATTCTTCAATAATAACTCTAACATACACTTTACCTGGTATACTCTCTTTTGTCCCTTTTGGCTTTTTACAAAGGAATATGCATGCTCTCTGCCAATCCTAGGCACCTTGCCCTCTTCAATCAATTAATTAAAAAAAACACTAGCCACTCCAAAACTATATCCTCACCTGCTTTTAACATTTCTATCTTATCCCCATCCAATCCACACCTGCTTTACCCCTTTCATTCTACTCACTGCCCCACCACATTTCCCCACTCTCACAACTGGTTCTTCCTCGCTATAGAAGATGTTATTGCCTATAAACGAAAGCACAGCATCCCTAATCTTCATCACCATTTAAACAATTTCTCAAATTTTCCTCCATCTTCCGTTACCTTAATTTCTCCATTTAATTACTCTCCACAATTATCTTTAAATATCAAATCCATTCTTTTCATTGGTTTTCTCAAATTATTAAACTCACTCCAAAACTTTATCTTATTTTCAACAAAATTTGTTTATAACATCTCACCCCTCTCTCATTTTTTCTCTTTTTTTACATTCTTTTAAACCCTCTTTTTTAACCCCCTCTTTTTTTCCACAACCCTTCCCGAACCACAAAATTCTCGAACACTCTAACACTTATTCTTAAACTTACCCCAAATCCCAAACCCCCCTTCCTTATTCTCACTACCCATTATCCTTCAAAGTTGTTTATATCTTTCCCTTAAACTGCCCCCCTCTTTATTTATAAAAACCCTTTCTCTTACTTGCTGCTTCATTTTCCTTTATCCCGCTACCTTTTTCTTCACTGTGCTACAAAAAGTGATCTATAATAAACATGACATCCTGAAGTCAACCCACCTCTTTTTTCTCCATACATAGTCCAGCAAACTACTGTCATTTCACCCCACATCAATCTTGTATACTTATTTATCCTCTTTTTTTTTACAATGCGTGTTACCCATAACAAACCCCTTTTATAAAGTTAATCAAATGCTCCCATTTTCATTTAAACCCCGACACCCCCCAAAAATTACCCATCCCCCTCTCTAAATGCTTCCCTACTTAACATTTAGGCCCTTACCACAATTACCTTTTAATTGGGTCAAAGTTTTAACCCTTCCTTTAAAATCTCCTAAAATCTCCTCTCTCTCCCCCCCCACTCCTCTCTCTCCAGTACATGCACCTTATTATGACCAACTTTTCACATCCACCCCTTTTTTTAATCCACATAATCCCTTTAATTTATACATTTTTTATTCCCTTTCTCTCTCCATAACGATCCCTTTTTCTTTTTTCTACCCCTTCCTTAGCTCTAACTCTCTCAATATCCTGATTTAATTTTTTTCCCCCCTAAATCCTCTGCCCGTTTCAGCTTTGTTTCTCTTAGGGCCCGGACATCCAACTTCTTTTTATTCATAAAACCCTTTGCACCCACTTCTTTTTTATCATCTGCATACATTCACGCACATTCAAAAAATCCCAATTTTAAAAAATTTCTTCTTTTTCTTCTTTTGAAATTTAACAGGAAAAGGGGTTACTACCCATTGTTTTCCGGGCATCTAGTCGCCCCCTACGACACGCATAGCTTACGGAGGAAGAATTCGTTCCAATTCCCCATGGAGAAAACAAAAAAACCCCAAAAACAAGAACAGGAAGAAAAAAGAAGAAAACCCAAAGGGTTACTAATTATGCTTGTACAGCATGGTAATGAGACCTAAGGTAATAAATTTTGGCAAGCACCTCCCAATTTCTGCACTGCAAAAATTTTTTTTGGGCATTCCTTTTTTAGTAGGTGCCTAATTCGGTGACCATGAAGAATCAAAAGGGGGAAAACGCCAAAAAACCCTAAAAACTCAAGGAAAGTCGGTTGTAGGTGGTGTTTACTTCCCCAGTTTTTTAAAAATGTAAAGTAAAAGGACACAGTGCAACAAATTGACATTTATTGAGGAAACGTTCGCTCCCCCTGGCTTTGTCAATTTGGAAAGCCCTGGAGAGCAAAACGTTGCCACATAAAATGAAACATTATTGAAAATTGTCCTTTTTTACTTTGACATATTGTGGGTAATTCTCCCCAAACTTTGTTTTTTTAAAAAAATGGCTGAGTCAGCAGACAGGCAGGCAGTCAACAACCACACACACCCCCGATAAAGGGAAATTTGGGGGGGATTTGGAAGGATAAAAATTGATTAAGATGCCCTAATCATCATGGCTGTTTTGATATTTTTGTTTAAAGGTTAGAATTTACATACTGTTTGTGCATTATGATTCGAGCTTGAGAAATTACATTTGGTGTGAGGGAAAAGTTAAATAATAGGGTAGCGGGGGGAGTGTATAGTAAAAATATTTTCTTGGGCACTTTTAAGGTGGGTAAGCCCAGCTCCCGCGTTCCCCCCCCCCCCTTTTTTTCCCCTCCCCGAAATGATAGTTTTGATTCCCGGGGCTGCTTGTTAAGGTAGGGTCGCTCCCCAATCCCCCCCCCTCCCTTTCCCCCCCCCAAAAGGTGACGTGTGGGGCTGGGTCAAACAGTAAATCACTCGATCACAGCTAAAACACTACTGTAAGACCCCCCCCTGATCATATTTTAGGGGACTTTTTGGTTTGAAAGCTTCATTTTTGCCCAAATAATTAACTTAGTCCTTTCAGTCTTGATTGTTAAAATTTTTTTAATAATACCCTCTTTTAGGTATTTACTTATCATGGGGTGATTTTTTAACGGGGGTAATCTTCTCTCTTTACAGCTTAAAAGGGACAAAAGGGTCACCTGCTAATCAACGGTAGAATTGAAGGAGACGGCTAACGTCCTGAGACGTCACATGGTTTATTATTTTACTGTGCACCTTATGAAGTACAGGAAAACCCTCATAAATTGCAGGGGAAAAAAAAACCTGTTTTTCCGTCACTGGACGGATTATTCCGCCAACCCTGTGAAGAACGAGCCAGGGGGGTTGTCACCAACCCCTGCGACCCCCCCCCCCCCCCCACACATCAGCAATGGCTACGATCTCAACCACAGCATGTCCCCAAAACACCAGACCCCAAGTTTTATTATATTACATTGAATTCAATACATTATTTTTCATTTTTCTTTTTTTTTGAGGTAGGATAAATATTTCTATTTAAGTTTTTATATTTTATATTTTCTAAATAAAAAAATTGTTTATTTTGTCGTTTTTGTTCTTTTTTCTATTCATTAAATTTTTCCTGAAGATTTTTACGGGGGTGAAAAACCCTTTCAAAAGTGGCGACCTTGCCAGGATAACTCTACAATATCAAGAAACCCCCTCTCGAATCTCCTTTGGGAACTTCAACGCCGCATACCACAGACGTTTCCCACCAACCCATGAGTAATTTTTCTCTAGGGTAGGATACAGTACAGGCTTTTAAAAAAGATTTGGATTGTTATAGCCCAAATTTTTGAAAGTCAAGTCAGGCGGGTATAATATTTAATTCTGCCACCTTTTTGTTCGAGCTGAAACACTTGGAGGATTAGACTCTAGGGACCCAAATTTTTCCAATGAAAATTTGTTTCATTGACTCGTTATTAATTAAAGGGGAACTGCGTAGGACACTCTTGAATTTGTGGTAAGAAACGGATGGTCAAGGGCCCCCATTCTCTACTGTTTTGCCGGAGCCAGCAAGAACCCTTCGTTTTTTTTAATAAATTTTTTAAAATTGAAGTGGGGATCGAGCCCTCTGGTTTATTTAGTTTGAGGGGAAGGAATTGAACCCCTCCTTTTTCTTTGATACCCTTTTCCCTTTTTCCCTGGTATTTAAGTTATTTTGCAAGTATGGAGGAATACCATTTTGGATGAACACTGAATAAGTTAGGAAAAACGGGGAAAAATTTTAAAACTTTCATTATGCTAAGATCCGGGAAAAGAATTAAAAAGAGAGAAAATTTTGAAAGAGAAAGAGAAGACAAAAAGGAGCGTAAGATTTGGATCTGAGGAGGCTAAAGAACATGAAGAACAATTTAAATTTAAGAGAACTTGAGGAAGAGCAAAGGATAAGAAGTTGGGGGAAAGAGCTAGAGAACGAGCTCGAAAAAGTCGCCTTGAATTAGAGAATAAAAAGTTAATTTCTCAAACAGCAATTAGATGAGGAGTAAGGGAAAATTTTCAGCTAGTCCATATTCCAACACCTATTTACCTCCCTTTCACAGAGGGGAAGACAAACTTCATAATTATGGGTTTTGAAAATACCGCTACCCCTGGAAGGCCTTCAACCCTGGGCTACCAGGTTAGAATGTTATTTTTGGTAAGCCTTGAATATATATATATGCAACTTTGTACGGATACTATGAATTATCCCCAAATGAAGAAGGAAACCCTTAAAAGCAATCAAAAAACCAAAAATTCTTACGGGGAAAGATTTCAGGTAGCCATTCAGGGTTTTTTTTGAAACGTTTTTATTATATTTATTTTTTTTAAGGTGGGTCCCTTTTTCTATTTACATATCAGCTAAAATTAGATTATGCACTGCATTCACTGCTAATTCCATCCCTTATGCATGGCATTTTGAAGCTTCTAGTACTATACAGAAGCCCCAAAACCAGAGCTTCAGAATCTCTAAAACAGAGCTTCGGGAGGGGAAAGAACTCCAGAAAGTGTACTTAGAAATGGATCTTCGACGTAGCTCCCGGGGCGCCATCAACATGACTAGGATGGTATTCCCAACAGAATAAAAAAAATGGAAACCATAACCCCAATAAACCCAAAAACTGATCACATTGAACACTAAAGAACCAATTAGGGAAAATAACAGTCCTTTAAAATTTTTCCTGATGACACTAGTTGTTGCATACTGCATCCCTGGCCCCCCCTCCCTGGTATCCTTCCCTCATCCCAAAAACCTCTTTTACCCCATTTCTTATATTTCTTGTCGTTGGGTAAATCTATCAGGAAACAGAAAAAGAAAGTAACTCTTTTGGGGTTTTAAGCACTTTCTGGATTAAAGTATAATTCCCTTGATCCCTGAAGGGATTTTACCAAAGGAAAACTGTATTTCCCCCTTGGGTTTGTGTTTAAATTTGATTTTATTATCATCTCCCTCCAGGATCAAATTTGAATGCTTCCCACCCTTTAGGTGCTAAATGCCCACAAGGGGTTTTAGTGCCATTAGATCTGTCCCTCTTTAAAACCCAGTGACAGGTAAATGATGTGAAAGTGCCTTGGTGGGAGAGGGACCGGGGTGTTTAAAAAAAAATGAAAGCATGTTTTTTATGAAAAAATATATCACTCAGCTTTTTTTAACAGTTGATTACTTTGAAAACAAAATTTTAAATGAATATGTCATGGCGCCCTACCCCTCAGAAGGTTCCTTGATGTTGGTGAGGGGCTCTTAAATTTAGGGAATTGGATCTGTGCCCGTTCCCCAATTAAAGCCACACCCCCCCCCCTGGGCGCTGTATAACCCTACGGGTTTGCGCCCCCCCTTGATTAAATAATAAAAAAAGGGCTGTCTTGTATTTGCATTTTCTTACTCATGATTGAATAAACCCCATATTTTTCTTTGGAACAATGTAGAATTACCGTATGTTAGGTAAAAGGACAAGTGTAACTGATGGACTTTTATTGTGGCAATGTTTTGCTCTCCAGAAACTTTTTCAACTGTAAAGGGGGCCTTGATCCATGTTTCCCCCCGGGGCTCTCAAAAAAAAAAAATCGAAAAAAAAGGAAATTGAGTTATTTTCCCCAAAAATATTAACTCTTTGGCAACAGAAGGTACCAGAATAAGTTCTACGATTTTTCTACAAGAAATTATAGTCATTTTTTATCAGGATGGGGACGGCGATGTGGGTAGCGGGCTGCTCACAGCCATATATTTTTGGAATTTTTTTCCCCTTTTTTTTTTTACTCTTTTTCTTTTCTTTTTCTTTTAATATAATAAAGACTATTTGGCATCATAAAACAGAAGGCGGGCTTTTCCTAGACTTAGAGCCAACCAGGCACCATATGGAACGCCGGGTCCAGAGAGAGCCGTAAAATCGCTTCATAATTAGCTTATATCACTTATATCAAATTTACGGCTTTTTTACTATCAGAATTGACTTATATATAATAATCCATAAATAACAAAACATGTTATATCTCTAACTGAAAAAAATAAGCCATAAAATTGGGGAGAGACCATCGGGAAAAATTTTTTGATAAAAAGTTTTATTTCCCTTTTTGCCTTTTTCTTTGGTAAGAATAAAAAACGGTGTTTTTAAAAGGCTCCCCGAAATAGAAAATCATTTACTAGGAAATACACCCAAAAAAACGCGATTTTCCGAAAAAAAAAAAAAATTCAGCGGCGGGCCGGCCCCCTTTCCCCGGCCAAATCTCGGAAGTAATTATTCACTTATGGAACATCGTTTGCCTTTATTATTAAATTAAATGGAATAATATTCACAGAAATTGTAGAATAATGATTTCTCTAATTAGAATTGCTCAATTTTTGGAAAAATTCCAAAAATGTGGGAGTAAAGGGGAATTTTTTTCAAAATTCCAAGAATAAAAAACTTTATTTTTTGTGAAATAAAAAAAAAGTTTTTTTAGGGAAGGTAAATTATATAATTCGTAAAAATCATTTTCTCTCGGCACCAAAAAAAACCTTACGTCCCCATATAGGACAAGCAAAAAGCCAAAAGGGCATTTTTGTAAATCAGTCCTTTTTTTTGTCTTCTCATTTGTTGTTGAGGTATATTTTTGATAAAAATTTTCAAGAAAAGTGAAAACAATTTGTTTTGTCACCAAAACTGGGGGAAACGGACGGTAAAAAAAAGACACAATTTTTTTTCCGCCACTCAAACCCCGCCGATCATCGCTGCCTGATGGCATCTTTGTAGCTATCTGTCCTGTGGAAAAATTTTGGGCCGAATAAATTTTTCCCAAAATTAAAAAAATCTTTATTTACGTCAAGTAATGTCAACATACGACCTAGTTGCATCAGTACACACTATATATAGAAAGTGCTTGTCCCTCTGAGCATATTGGTAAATTAGGACGTTTCCCTAAACACCCGATGTCCCTGTCCCTATCACCATCAGTTTAAAATGGGTACCTGGGTGTTTTTGGGACGGTGTGGGTCACTCCTGGGTGTTATGGACTTGGTGGGTACATCCTGGGGTTTTGTGGCTGGTTGGGGCACATTGGGTGTTTGTGGACTGGTGGGGTCGCATCTTGGGCAAAAAATAAAACCTTTTTTGCGGGGAAAAGCTTTGCATAAAAAGTGGCTTTTATACAATATATGTCATTTATGTCACTAGGGCTGTATACCTTGTACATGTAGGTAGAAATAATATTTAAAATCTAAACTAAAATCAAAACTATTTAGAGCCCTCAAAGGACTTGAATTTTTTTTTCTAACACGGAAGAAGAGGGGTATCATATATTCTATGCAAAAAAATATTAGCCAGATACCTGGCTTACACATAAAATAACTAATTGGAGTTGAGAGTCAAGGGAAAAATGTAAAAGGTACCTTAAATACAATTAAAGAGGGAATCGTGTCAAAAATTCACCTCCATTCATTTACCCAAAGGGTTTTTTAAGCCATGGGGCTGCCCGGGGATTGTGCCCTTAAAATTTTGTTCAGTTTTAAGTAACTCGTGTTTCAAGAGAGAAACTTGCTACTGAATTTAGGAGGATTTCTTAGTTTTACTTTACTCTGATCTCCAGGGGGTGACTTACCACAAACAAGATACCAATCATCCTGACTCTCCTCTCATATTAGTTTTGTATATTATTAAAAATTTGGGTTTTAAATTTAAAAATGCCATTAATAAACAGAAAGGTTTTAGGCGGGGGATCGAAACCCCCGCCCCACATTTACAGTCCGATTCTCTACCGACTGAGCAAACCAAAAAATTTATTAGAAGAATTCAGAAGTAATTGTAAGTGTATTTCAGTACACCCAAAGGTGCACAATACACTTTTTATCCTTGGTTTTTTTCAGTTTACGCCCATACTGGGAAACAGCACACATTCTTGATAAAGGACCCCAATGGAAAAAGTCATTCTGTCCGACTTTTTTTGGGTTATCCTAGGTTTTCCCCACACATACTGTATGTATATAATTCTATGTAACTGTATTTTTTGGGAACCCAAAAACTCACTTCCTTTTAAATTACTTCTTAAAACGTCATGACTTTCTTTATCTGAAAACGACCTTCAAAATTTTTCTGGGGTGGGGGGAGGGGTCTCACGTCCAGTTGACTTTTCACGATAACATCTTCTTATTTCGACCAGATACTTTTAATACCCCCCCCAACACACATCTTGAAATTTGGCAGGAAGTATCTATATCTTTTTTGAATTCAGTCAGCATTGACCTACCCCTGTTGACTGCCTTAAAAATCAGAGAAATACTCCTTTTTAAGCGGGAAACCAACCTGAGATATCCATGGAGTCGGGGGCCCCGGAGCTGACAACTATATCCATGAAGGCCAAGCCTGGTATGTGCAGGTTTTCCCGTGCTGTTTACACAGCGGATAACCCGAAGCCTTTTGAAGCAAAAAGGTTTTATTTTGCAGTATTCTTTCATCACTTTCGAGGGGATCTGAGAACGTCACCTCATAGAACATAAGGGGCCCTCCGACGGAATACACTGCAACACAGGTTTGGGTTCCCATTTATTTCTACAACACGACCATGGCCTCCGTACAGGAGGGTGAGAAGCAGTCCATCCCGAAGCAGATTTACACACATTACCCAATTCGGGAGTTTTCAAAAATGGTTGTGAATCAACTGCATCCAAGGTCTGGTGGGCCCCAGGAGAGGGGGATAGATGCCAAAATTTGGACGTCCTCCCCTTCAAGGAACTTACCAACCTGCAAAAAAGCTGGAACTACGGGGCTCGAACCCCCGACGCTTGAGTCTCAGACGGATACCCCCCAAAGGAACCCCGGGGGGTAAGTAAAAAATGCAACCAAACTATTTTTACCCACAAGAAGTTTTTCCCTAGGGACCTCTAGTGACAGTTATAATTTGTGAATTTTAAAATGCGTGTAGTGTGTTAATAGATAGTGACAATGTCTGTTATATATGAAAAGTAGGGTTTATGTGTACGAATGATAATAATACCCACAAGATGAGAGTAAGACACATGTGGGGAAAATCTGGGGTTTTTTAGTAGACGTTTCGCCACCCCGGGCTTTACAATACAAATTCCAGGGCATAACTTTAAGACATAGAAATTGTACAGAAGATGGGTAATCAGTCCCTCAACCAGGGGGAGGGGCGAACGCACCATATCGGGAGATTCTGAAGCAGAAGAAAAATCCTGGCGTTATATTTAACGTCAGGTGAAGCAGACGAGGCAAAATTTATGGTGGGCGGATTCCCCCATGGAAGTAGGTTTTTTCCCAAAAGATGGGTAGTTGTAGTGTAGTTGTTGTAGTTGTGAAGGTTATTGCATGTCCTAAAATTTAAAAATGTTGCAGTGTTTACAAGTTGTGTCGAATGGGGGAAACCCCCCACAGTGAATTTGCCCTCGTTGCTTCACCTGCGTTATATTTAACCCAGGGTTCTTTTTTTCGCTTTAAATCTCCAGACTATGTGCGTTCGCACCTACCCCCAGGTTGAGGGACTGATTACCTCTTTTGTACATGTTTTTATGTCTTCATTATGTCCTGGTTGATTGATAAAGCCATGGATGGGGAAAATTTTA
Source organism: Cherax quadricarinatus (assembly GCF_026875155.1). NCBI lineage: Eukaryota > Metazoa > Arthropoda > Malacostraca > Decapoda > Parastacidae > Cherax > Cherax quadricarinatus. Next base: position 55,594 of record NW_026484185.1, on the reverse strand, counting down.
CAATAAAGATACCCAGATGTTGCACATGTGTCTTACTCTCACCTCATGTAGTGTTGATGATGGTTAGGCTCTAGCTCTAGGGTCCTCTCAAGGAAGCTTCCTTGATGATGGTTAGGTTCTAGCTCTAGGGTCCTCTCAGGGAAGGTTCCTTGATGATGGTTAGGTTCTACCAATAGGGTCCTCAAGAAAGGTTCCTTGATGATGGATAGGTTATAGCTCTAGAGTCCTCTCAATGAAGGTTCCTTGATGATGGTTAGGCTCTAGCTCAAGGGTCCTCTCAAGGAAGGTTCCTTGGTGATGGTTAGGTTGTAGCTCAAGGGTTCTTCAAGGGAAACTTCCCTTTATGATGGCTAGGCTCTAGCTCTAGGCTCCCTCAAAAGGGAAATTCATTGATGATGGTTAGGTCTAGCTCTAAGGGACCCCTCAAGGTGCCTTGATGATGGTTTGGCTCTAGCTCTTGGGTCCTCAAGGACGGATCCTTGATGATGGTTAGGCTCTAGCTCTAGGGTCTTCTCAAGGAAGGTTCCTTGATGATAGGCTCAAGCTCTAGGGTCCTCAAGGAAGGTTCCTTGATGATGGTTAGGTTCTACCTCTAGGGTCTTCTCAAGGAAGGTTCCTTGATGATGGTTAGGCTCTAGCTCTAAGGTCCTCTCAAGGAAGGTTTTTTGATGATGGTTAGGCTCCAGCTCTAGGGTCCTCAAGAAGGGTTCCTTGAAAATGGTTAGCTTCTAGCTCTAGGGTCCTCTCAAGGAAGCTTCCTTGATGGTGGTTAGGTTCTAGCTTGAGGGTCTTCTCGAGGAAGGTTCCTTGATGATGGTTAGGTTCTAGCTCTAGGGTCCTCACAAGGAAGGTTCCTTGATGCTGGTTAGGTTCTAGCTCCAGGGTCCTCACGGAAGGTTCCTTGATGCTGGTAGGTTCTAGATCTAGGGTCCTCTCAAGGAAGGTTCCTTGATGCTGGTTAGGCTCTAGCTCTAGGGTCCTCTCAAGGAAGGTTCCTTGATGATGATTAGATTCTAGCTCTAGGGTCCACTCAAGGAAGCTTTCTTGATTTCGGTTAGGTTCTAGCTCTAGGGTCCTCTCAAGGAAGATTCCTTGATGCTGATTAGGTTCCAGGTCTAGGGTCCTCTCAATGAAGGTTCCTTGATGCTCGTTAGGTTCTAGCTCTAGGGTCCTCTCATGGAAGGTGCCTTGATGCTGGTTAGGTTCAAGCTCTAGAGTCCTCTCAAGGAAGGTTCCTTGATGATGGTTGGGTTCTAGCTCTAGGGTCCTTTCAAGGAAGGTGCCTTGATGCTGGCTAGGTTCTAGCTCTAGGGTCCTCTCAAGGAAGGTTCCTTGATGATGGTTGGGTTCTAGCTCAAGGGTCCTCTCAAGGAAGGTGCCTTGATGCTGGTTAGGTTCTAGCTCTAGGGTCCTGTCAAGGACGGTTCCTTGACGCTGGTTAGGCTCTAGCTCTAGGGTCGTCTATAAAAAGGTCCCACGATTCTGGTTAGGTTTTAGCTCTACGGTCCTCTCAAGGAAACCCTTGATGCTGGTTAGGTTCTAGCTCTAGGGACGTCTGAAGAAAGGTTCCTTGATGTTGGTTAGGTTCTAGCTCTAGGGTCCTCTGTAGGAAGGTTCCTTGATGCTGGTTAGGTTCTAGCTCTAGGGTCGTCTTAAAGAAGGTTCCTTGATGTTGGTTAGGTTCTAGCTCTTAGGTCCTCTCAAGCAAGGTTCCTTGATGCTGGTAAGGCTCTAGCTCTTGGGTCGTCTCAAGGAAGGTTCCTTGATGCTGGTTAGGTTCTAGCTCTAGGGTCCTCTCAAGGGAGGCTCCTTGATGCTGGTTAGGCTCTAGCTTTAGGGTCGTCTCCAGGAAGGTTCATTGATGCTGGTTAGGTTCTACCTCGAGGGTCCTCTCAAGGAAGGTCCCCTGATGCTGGTAAGGTTCTAGCTCTAGGGTTCTCTCAAGGAAGGTTCCTTGATGCTGGTTAGGTTCTAGCTCTATGGTCCTCTCAAGGAAGGTTCCTTGATGCTGGTTAGGTTATAGCTCTAGGGTCCTCAAGCAAGGTCCCTTGATACTGGTTATTTTCTAGCTCTATGGTCCTCTCAAGAAAGGTTCCATGATGCTCGTTAGGCTCTAGCTCTAGGGTCCTCTCAAAGAAGGTTCCCTGACACTTGTTAGGCTCTAGCTCTGGGGGCCTCTCAAGGTTCCTGGATTCTGGTTAGGCTCTAGCTCTAAAGTCCTCTCAAGGAAGGTTCCTTGATGCTAGTTAGGCTCTAGCTCTAGGGTCCTCTCAAGGAAGGTTTCTTGATGCTGGTTTGGCTCTAGCTCTAGGGCCCTTTCAAGGGAGGTTCCTTGGCAATGGTTTGGCTCTAGCACAAGGGTCCTCTAAAGGATGGTTCAATGATGATGGTTAGGTTCTAGCTCTAGGGTCCTCTCAAAGACGGCTCCTTGATGATGGTTAGGTTCTAGCTCAAGGGTTCTCTCAAGGAAGGTTCCTTGATGCTGGTTAGGTTCTAGCTCTATGGTCCTCTCAAGGAAGGTTCCTTGATGATGGTTAGGTTCTAGCTCTAGGGTCCTGTCATGGAAGGTTCCTTGATGCTGGTTAAGCTCTAGCTCTAGGGTCGTCTCAAAGAAGGTTCCTTGATGCTGGTTAGTTTCTAGCTCTAGGGTCCTTTCAAGGAAGGTTCCTTGATGCTGGTTAGGTTCTAGCTCTAGGGTCCTCTCAAGAAAGGTTCCTTGATGCTGGTTAGGCTCTAGCTCTAGGGTCTTCCCAAGGAAGCTTTTTTGATGCTGGTTAGGTTCTAGCTCTCGGGTCCTCGCGAGGAAGGTTCCTTGATGTTGGTTAGGCTCTAGCTCTAGGGTCGTCTCAAGGAAGATTCCTTGATGCTGGTTAGGTTCTAGCTCTAGGGCCCTCTCAAGGAAGCTTCCTTGATGCTGGTTAGGCTCTAGCTCTAGGGTCGTCTCAAGGATGGTTCCATTATGATGGTTTTGCTCTAGCTCTAGGGTCCTCTCAAGGATGGTTCCATGATGATGGTTAGGTTCTAGCACTAGGGTCCTCTCAAGGAAGGTTCCTTGATGATGGTTAGGTTCTAGCTCTAGGGTCCTCTCAAAGAAGATTCCTTGACGCTTGTTAGGCTCTAGCTCTAGGGTCCTCTCAAGGAAGGTTCCTTGATGCTGGTTAGGTTCTAGCTCTAGGGTACTCTCAAGGAAGGTTCCTTGATGCTGGTTAGGTTCTAGCTCTAGGGTCCTTTCAAGGTAGGTTCCTTGATGCTGGTTAGGTTCTAGCTCTTGGGTCCTCTCAAGGAAGGTTCCTTGATGATGGTTAGGCTCTAGCTCTAGGGTCCTCTCAATGAAGGTTCCTTGATAATGGTTAGGCTCTAGCTCTAGGGTCAACTGAACGAAGGTTCCTTGATGATGGTTAGGTTCTAGCTCTAGGGTCCTCTCAAGGAAGCTTTCTTGATGATGGCTAGGCTCTAGCTCTAGGGTCCTCTCAAGGAAACTTCCTAAATGATGGTTATGTTCTAGATCTAGGGTCCTCTCAAGGTGCCCTGATGATTGTTAGGCTCTATCTCTTGGGTCCTGAAGGAAGGTTCCCTGATGTTGGTTAGGCTCTAGCTCTAGGGTCTTCTCAAGAAGGTTCCTTGATGATAGGCTCTACCTCTAGGGTCCTCAAGGAAGGTTCCTTGATGATGGTTAGGTTCTAGCTCCAGGGTCATCAAGGAAGGTTCCTTGATGATGGTTAGACTCTAGCTCTAGGGTCCTCAAGGAAGGTTCCTTGGTTATGGTCAGGCTCTAGTTCCAAGGTTCTCTCAAGGAAGGTTCCTTGATGATAGTCATTCACTAGCTCTAGGGTCTTTTCAAGGAAGCTTCCTTGATGGTGGTTAGGTTCTAGCTCTAGGATCTTCTAAAGAAAGGTTCCTTGATGATGGTTAGGCTCTAGCTCTAGGGTCCTCAAGGAAGGTTCCTTGAAGATGGTTAGCTTCAAGCTCTAGGGTCCTCTCAAGGAAGCTTCCTTGATGGTGTTTAGGTTCTAGCTCGAGGGTCTTCTCGAGAAAGGTTCCTTGATGCTGGTTAGGTTCTAGCTCTAGGGTCCTCAGGGAAGGTTCCTTGATGCTGACAGGTTCTAGCTCTGCGGTCTTTTCAAGGAAGGTTCCTTGATGCTAGTTAGGCTCTAGCTCTAGGGTCCTCTCAAGGAAGGTTCCTTGGTGATGGTTAGGTTCTAGCTCTAGGGTCCTCTCAAGGAAGCTTCCTTGATTTTGGCTAGGTTCTTGCTCTAGGGTCCTCTGAACAAAGATTCCTTGATGCTGATTAGGTTCCAGCTCCAGGGTCCTCTCAAGGAAGGTTCCTTGATGCTCGTTAGGTTCTAGCTCTAGAGTCCTCTGAAGGAAGGTGCCTTGATGCTGGTTAGCTTCTGGCTCTAGGGTCCTCTCAAGGAAGGTTCCTTGATGATGGTTGGGTTCTAGCTCTAGTGTCCTCTCACGGAAGGTGCCTTGATGCTGGTTAGGTTCTAGCTAAAGGGTCCTCTCAAGAAAGGTTCCTTGATGATTGTTAGGTTCTAGCTCTAGGGTCCTATCAAGGCCGGTTCTTTGATGCTAGTGAGGCTCTAGCTCTAGGGTCGTCTCAAAGAAGGTTCCCTGCTTCTGGTTAGGTTCTAGCTCTGGGGTCGTCTCAACGAAGGTTCCTTGATGCTGGTTAGGTTCTAGCTGTAGGGTCGTCTGAAGGAAGGTTCCTTGATGTTGGTTAGGTTCTAGCTCTAGGGTCCTCTGTAGGAAGGTTCCTTGATGCTGGTTAGGCTCTAGCTCTAAGGTCTTCTCAAGAAGGTTCCTTGATGATAGGCTCTACCTCTAGGGTCCTCAAGGAAGGTTCCTTGATGATGGTTAGGTTCTAGCTCCAGGGCCATCAAGGAAGGTTCCTTGATGATGGTTAGGCTCTAGCTCTAGGGTCCTCAAGGAAGATTCCTTGATGATGGTCAGGCTCTAGTTCCAAGGTTCTCTCAAGGAAGGTTCCTTGATGATAGTCATTCACTAGCTCTAGAGTCTTATCAAGGAAGCTTCCTTGATGGTGGTTAGGTTCTAGCTCTAGGATCTTCTAAAGGAAGGTTCCTTGATGATGGTTAGGCTCTAGCTCTAGGGTCCTCAAGGAAGGTTCCTTGAAGATGGTTAGCTTCAAGCTCTAGGGTCCTCTCAAGGAAGCTTCCTTGATGGTGGTTAGGTTCTAGCTCGAGGGTCTTCTCGAGGAAGGTTCCTTGATGCTGGTTAGGTTCTAGCTCTAGGGTCGTCAGGGAAGGTTCCTTGATGCTGATAGGTTCTAGCTCTACGGTCTTCTCAAGGAAGGTTCCTTGATGCTAGTTAGGCTCTAGCTCTAGGGTACTCTCAAGGAAGGTTCCTTGGTGATGGTTAGGTTCTAGCTCTAGGGTCCTCTTAAGGAAGCTTCCTTGATTTTGGCTAGGTTCTTGCTTTAGGGTCCATTGAAGAAAGATTCCTTGATGCTGATTAGGTTCCAGCTCCAGGGTCCTCTCAAGGAACGTTCCTTGATGCTCGTTAGGTTCTAGCTCTAGAGACCTCTCAAGGAAGGTGCCTTGATGCTGGTTAGCTTCTAGCTCTAGGGTCCTCTCAAGGAAAGTTCCTTGATGATGGTTGGGTTCTAGCTCTAGGGTCCTCTCACGGAAGGTCCCTTGATGCTGGTTAGGTTCTAGCTCTAGGGTCGTCTGAAGGAAGGTTCCTTGATGCTGGTTAGGTTCTAGCTCTAGGGTCCTCTGTAGGAAGGTTCCTTGATGATGGTTAGGTTCTAGCTTTAGGGTCGTCATAAAGAAGGTTCCTTGATGTTGGTTAGGTTGTAGCTATTAGGTCCTCTCAAGCAAGGTTCCTTGATGCTGGTTAGGCTGTAGCTCTTGGGTCGTCTCAAGGAAGGTTCCTTGATGCTGGTTAGGTTCTAGCTCTAGGGTCCTCTCAACGAAGGCTCCTTGATGCTGCTTAGGCTCTAACTTTGGGGTCATCTCGAGGAAGGTTAATTGATGCTGGTTAGGTTCTACCACGAGGGTCCTCTCAAGCAACGTTCCTTGATAATGGTTAGGTTTTAGCTCTATGGTCCTCTCGAGGAAGGTTCCTTGATGCTGGTTAGGTTCTAGCTCTAAGGTTCTCTCAAGGAAGTTTCCTTGATGCTGGTTAGGTTCTAGATCTATGGTCCTCTCAAGGAAGGTTCCATGATGCTCGTTAGGCTCTAGCTCTAGGGTCCTCTCAAGGTTCCTTGATGCTGGTTAGGCTTTAGCTCTAGAGTCCTCTCAAGGAAGGTTCCTTGATGCCAGTTAGGCTCTAGCTTTAGGGTCCTCTAAAGGAAGGTTTCTTGATGCTGGTTTGTCTGTTGCTCTAGGGTCCTCTCAAGGATGGTTCCATGATGATGGTTAGGTTCTACCTCTAGGGTCCTCAAGGAAGGTTCCTTGATGCTGGCTAGGTTCTACCTCGAGTGTCCTATCAAGCAAGGTTCCTTCATACTGGTTAGGTTCTAGCTCTATGGTCCTCTCAAGGAAGGTTCCATGATGCTCGTTAGGCTCTAGCTCTAGGGTCCTCTCAAGGAACGTTCCCTGACACTGGTTAGGCTCTAGCTCTAGGGTCCTCTCAAGGTTCTTTGATGCTGGTTAGGCTTTAGCTCTAGGGTCCTCTCAAGGAAGGTTCCTTGATGCCAGTTAGGCTCTAGCTTTAGAGTCCTCTCGAGGATGGTTTCTTGATGCTGGATTGGCTCTAGCTCTAGGGTCCTCTCAAGGGAGGCTCCTTGGCAATGGTTTGGCTCTAGCTCTAGGGTCCTCTCAAGGAAGGTGCCTTGATGATGGTTAGGTTCTAGCTCTAGGGTCCTCTCAAGGGAGGCTCCTTGGCAATGGTTTGGCTCTAGCTCTAGGGTACTCTCAAGGATGGTTACATTATGATGGTTAGGTTCTAGCTCTAGGGTCTTCTCAAGGAAGGCTCCTTGATGATGGTTAGGTTCTAGCTCTAGGGTTCTCTCAAGGAAAATTCCTTGATGATGGTTAGGTTCTAGCTCAAGGGTCCTCTCAAGGAAGGTTCCTTGATGCTGGTTAGGCTCTAGCTCTAGGGTCTTCTCAAGGAAGCTTTTTTGATGCTGGTTAGGTTCTAGCTCTAAGGTCCTCGCCAGGAATGTTCCTTGATCCTGGATAGGCTCTAGCTCTAGGATCCTGTCAAGGAAGGTTCCTTGATGCTGGTTAGGTTCTAGCTCTAGCGTACTTTCATGGAAGGTTCCTTGATGCTGGTTAGGTTATAACTAGTGTCCTCTCAAGGAAAGTTCCTTGATGTTGGTTAGGTTCTAGCGCTAGGGTTCTCTCAAGGAAGGTTCCTTGATGCTGGTTAGGCTCCAGCTCTAGGGTACTCACAAAAAAGGTTCCTTGATGCTGGTTAGGTTGTAGCTCTAGGGTTCTCTCAAGGAAGGTTCCTTGATGCTGGTTAGGTTCTAGCTCTAAGGTCCTCTGAAGGAAGATTCCTTGATGCTGGTTAGGTTCTAGCTCTAGGGTCGTCTGAAGGAAGGTTCCTTGATGTTGGTTAGGTTCTAGCTCTAGGGTCCTCTGTATAAAGGTTCCTTGATGCTGGTTAGGCTCTAGCTCTAGGGTCGTGTTAAAGAAGGTTCCTTGATGTTGGTTAGGTTCTAGCTCTACGGTCCTCTCAAACAAGGCTCCTTGGCAATGGTTTGGCTCTAGCTGTAGGGTCCTCTCAATTATGGTTCCATGATGATGGTTAGGTTCTAGCTCTAGGATCCTCTCAAGGGAGGTTCCTTGATGCTGGTTAGTTCTACCCTGGAGGGTCCTCTCATGTAAGGTTCCTTGATACTGGTTAATTCTACCTCTATGATCCTCTAAAGGAAGGTTTACTGATGCTGGTTAGGTTCTAGCTCTATGGTCCACAACAAGGAAGGTTCCTTGTTGCTGGTAGGTTATAGCTCTGTGGGTCCTCAATGAAGGTTCCTTGTTGCGGTTAGTTCTAAACTTCTGAGGGTCTCTCTCAAGTAAGTCCTTTTATACTGGTTAGGTTCTACTCTAGGGTCGTCTCAAGAAGCTTTTTTGATGCTGGTTAGGTCTATTCTACTAGGGTCTCGCAAGCAAGGTTCCTTGATACTGTTAGGTTTCTAGCTCTTATGGTCCTGGTCCAAGGAAGGTTCATTGAAGCTGATTAGGGACTACTCTATGGACGTCTCACACGAAGTTCCTTGATGCTGTTAGGTTCTATCTCTAGGGTCCTGTGCAAGAAAGGTTTCTTGATGCGGGTAAGGCTTTTAGCTCTAGGTTCGTGTCTAGGAAGGTTTCCTGTTGCGTTTGGCTCTAGCTCTATGGTCCTCCAAGAGAGTTTTCCGTGCAATGCTTTGGCTCTATCTAGGGTCGCACTCAAGGATGGTTCCATGATGATGGTTTTGGTTCTAGCTCTAGGGTCCTCTCAAGAAAGGTTCCTTGTATGCTGGTTAGGCTCTACTCAAGGGTCGTCTCAAGGAAGCTTTTTGAATGCTGGTTAGTTCTAGCTCTGGGGTCCTCTCGGCAAGGAATGTTCCTTGATCCTAGTTAGGCCTAGCTCTTAGAGTCGTCTCAATGAGTTATCCTTGATGATGGTTAGGCTCTAGCTTGTTTGGTCACTCTCAAGTGATGGTTCCTTGATGCTGGATAGGTTCTCGCTCAATAGCGTACTTTCAAGGAAGGTTCCTTGTCTGGGTTAGGTTCTAGCTCTAGTGGTCCTCTCAAGGAAGGTTCATTGATGATGGTTAAGGTTTTAGCTCTAGGGTCCTGAAGGACAGTTCCTTGATGCTCTTACGCTATAGCTCTAGGGTCCTCCTCGAGGACGGTTCCTTGAAGCTGGTTAGGTTCTAGCTCTAGGTCCTCTCAAGAAAGGTTCCTTGATGTTGGGAAGGTCCTTGATGCTGGTTAGGCTCTAGCTCTAGGTTCCTCTTCAAGAAAGGTTCCTATCATGCTGGTTAGGCTCTAGCTCTAGGATCTCTCAGGAAGCTTTTAATGCTGGTTAGGTTTCTAGCTTCTGGGGTCCTCTGCAAGGAAGTTCCTTGATCCTGGTTAGGCACTAGCCTAGAGCGTCCCCTCAAAGAAGGCTCCTTGAGATGGTAGGCATCTAGCTTTTGGGTCCTCTCGAGGATGGTACCATGATGCTGGTTAGAGTGTCTAGCTCTAGCGTACATTCAAGGAAGGTTCCTTGATGCTGGTTAGGTTCTAGCTCTAGGGTCCTCTCAAGGAAGGTTCATTGATGAGGGTTAGGTTCTAGCTCTAGGGTCCTGTCAAGGACGGTTCCTTTGATGCTCGGAGGTAACGCTCTGAGCTCAGGTCCTCTCGAGGACGGTATCCTTGATACAGGTTAGTTTTGGCTAGCTCTAGGGCCCTCTTCAAGGAAGGTTCATTGATGATGGTTAGGTTCTAGCTTTTGGGTCCTGTCAAGGACGGTTCCTTGATGCTCGTTACGCTCTAGCTCTAGGGTCGTCTCAAAGAAGGTTCCATGATTCTGGTTAGGTTCTAGCTCTAGGGTCCTCTCACGGATGGTTCCTTGATGCTGGTTAGGTTCTAGCTCTATTGTCCTCTGTAGGAAAGTTCGTTGATGCTGGTTAGGTTCTAGCTCTAGACTCGTCTTAAAGAAGGTTCCTTGATGTTGGTTAGCTTCTAGCTGTTAGGTCCTCTCAAGCAAGGTTCCTTGATGCTGGTTAGGCTCTAGCTCTTGAGTCGTCTCTAGGAAGGTTTCTTGATGCTCGTTAGGTTCTAGCTCTCGGGTCCTCTCAAGGAAGGCTGCTTGATGCTGGTTAGGTTCTACCTCTATGGTCCTCTAAAGAAAGGTTCCTTGATGCTGGTTAGGTTCTAGCTCTAGGGTCCTCTCAAGCAAGATTTCTTGATGCTGGTTAGGTTCTATCTCTAGGGTTCTCTCAAGGAAGGTTCCTTGATGCTGATTAGGTTATAGCTCTAGGGTCCTCAAAGAAGGTTCCTTGATGCTGGTTAGGTTATAGCTCTATCGTCTTCTCAAGGAAGTTCCTTGAATGCTCGTTAGGTTAATAGCTCTAGGGTCCTCAAGGAAGGCTCCTTGATGCTGGTTAGGCTCTAGCTTTGGGGTCATGTCGAGGAAGGTTCATTGATGCTGGTTAGGTTCAACCTGGAGGTCCTCTCATGTAAGTTCCTTGATACTGGTTAGAGTTCTACCTCTATGATCCTCTAAAGGAAGGTTCCTTGATGCTGGTTTAGGTTCTAGCTCTATGGTCCTCACAAGGAAGTTCCTTGATGCTGGTTAGGTTATAGCTCTTGGGTCCTCAAGGAAGGTTCCTTGATGCGTTAGGTTTCTACTTCGACGGTCCTCTCAAGTAAGGTTCCTTGTTACTGGTTAGGTATCCAAGCTCTAGGGTCGTCCTCAAGAAGCTTCTTTGATGCTGGTTATGTTCTATCTCTAGGGTCCTCGCAAGCAAGGTTCCTTGAAACTGGTTAGGTCTAGCTCTAGGGTCCCCTGTCAAGGAAGGTTCCTTGATGCTGAGTAGGGACTAGCTCTAGGGTACGTCTCAACGAATGGTTCCTTGATGAGGTTAGGTTCAATTCGATCTCTAGGGTCTCTGTCAATAAAGGTTTTCTTGATGCTGGTTAGGCTTAAGCATCTAGGGTCGGTGTCTAGGAAGTTTTCAGCCTGTGCTCTGGTTTGGCTCTAGCATCTAGGGTCCTCTCAAGGGATTGTTCCATGCTGATTGTTTGGTTCTAGCTCTAGGGTCCTCTCAAGGTAGGTGTCCTTGATGATGGTTAGGTTTCCTAGCCTCTTGGTTCTCTCAAGAAGGTTCGCATGATGATGGTTAGGTTCAAGCTCTATGTCCTCTATAGAGAAAGGTTCCATGATGCTGGTTAGTTTCTAGCTCAAGGGTCCTCTCAGAAAGGTTCCTTGATGATGTGAAGGTTTCTTGATGCTTGGTTAGGCTCTAGCCTAGTTCCTCTCAAAGAAAGGTTCCTTCATGCAGGTTAGAGCTCTAGCTCTAGGGTCGTCTCAATGAAGCTTTTTTTGATGCTGGTTAGGTTCTAGCTCTGGGGTCCACGTCAAGGAATGTTCCCTTGACTCCTGGTTAGGCCTCTAGCTCTAGAGTCGTCTCAATGAAGGTTCCTTGATGATGGTTAGCTCTAGCTTTTGGGTCCATCTCGAGGATGTTCCTTGATGCTGGTTATGTTCTAGCTCTAGCGTAGCTTTCAAGGAAGGTTCCTTGATTCTGGTTATTTCTAGCTCTAGTAACTCCAAGGAAGGTTCACTGATGATGGTTAGGTTCTAGCTCTAGGGTCCTGTCAAGGACGGTTCCTTGATGCTCGTTACGCTCTAGCTCTAGGGTCCTCTCGAGGACGGTTCCTTGATGCTGGTTAGGTTCTAGCTCTAGGGTCCTCTCAAGGAAGGTTCATTGATGATGGTTAGGTTCTAGCTTTTGGGTCCTGTCAAGGACGGTTCCTTGATGCTCGTTACGCTCAAGCTCTAGGGTCGTCTCAAAGAAGGTTCCAGGATTCTGGTTAGGTTCTAGCTCTAGGGTCCTCTCACGGATGGTTCCTTGATGCTGGTTACGTTCTAGCTCTATTGTCCTCTGTAGGAAAGTTCGTTGATGCTGGTTAGGTTCTAGCTCTAGACTCGTCTTAAAGAAGGTTCCTTGATGTTGGTTAGCTTCTAGCTGTTAGGTCCTCTCAAGCAAGGTTCCTTGATGCTGGTTAGTCTCTAGCTCTTGAGTCGTCTCTAGGAAGGTTTCTTGATGCTCGTTAGGTTCTAGCTCTCGGGTCCTCTCAAGGAAGGCTGCTTGATGCTGGTTAGGTTCTACCTCTATGGTCCTCTAAAGAAAGGTTCCTTGATGCTGGTTAGGTCTAGCTTCCTAGGTCCTCTCAAGAAAGATTTCTTGAATGCTGGTTGGTTCTGATCTCTAGTGTTCTCTCAAGGAAGGTTCCTTGATGCTGATTAGGTTATAGCTCTAGGGTCCTCAAAGAAGGTTCCTTGATGCTGGTTAGGTTCAACCTCGATGGTCCTCTCAAGCAAGTTCCTTGATACTGGTATAGGTATCTGGCTCTATGTCCTCTCAATGCAAGGTTCCATGATGACTCGTTAGGCACTAGCTCTAGGGTACCTCTCAAGGAAGGTTCCCTACACTGGTTAGCTCTAGCACCAGGGTCCTCTCCAAGATTCCTTGATGCTGGTTAGGCCTAGCTCTAGGGTCCTCTCAAGGGAGCTCTTTGGCATTGTTTGGGTCTAGCTCTAAAGTGGTCCACACAATGATGGTTCCATATGAATGGTTAGGTTCTAGCTCTAGGGGTCCTCTCAAGGAAGTTCCTTGATGATTGTTAGGTTCTAGCTCTAAGGGTTCTCTTCAATGAAGGTTCCTTGATGTGTTAGTTTCTGATCTCTGGTGGGGTCCTGTCAAGGAAGGTTCCTTGATAATGCTGGTAGGTTCTAGCTCAAGGGTCCTCTCAGGAATGTCCTTGATGATGTTAGTTTTCCTAGCTCTAAGGGTACTCACACGAAAGTTTCCTTGATGCTGGTTAGGTCCTTGCTCTAGGTCCTCTCTCAAGGAAGGGTTCTTTATGCTGGTTATCGGTTCTAGTCTAGGGTCGTCTGAAGGCAGGTTCCCTTGATGCTGGTGTAGGTCAAGCTCTAAGGCCCTCTGTCGGAAGGTTTCCTTGATGTCGGTAGGTTCTAGCTCATGGTTTCCCTCAGAATGAGGTTGGTTCCTTGAGGCTGGTTTAGGTTCTAGCTCTAGGGTAACTCAAGGAAGGTTCCTGATGCTTGGTTACGTTCTAGCTCTAGGTACTCCTCAAGGAAGGTTTCTTGAGTGCTGGTTAGTTCTAGCTCTAGGGTCCTCTCAAGGAAGTTCCCTTGATGCTGTGTTTAGGCTCTAGCTCTAGGGTACTTTTCTGGAAGGTTCCTTGATGCTAATTAGGTTATAACTACGTGTCCTCTCAAGGAAGGTTCTTTGATGCGGTTATGTTCATAGCTCTAGTGTGCTCTCACAAGGAAGGTTCCTTGATGCTGGTTAGTCTTCTATTGCTCTATTGTACTCACAAGAAAGTTTCCTTGATGCTGGTTAGGTCTAGCTCTGGGGATCTCTCAAATGAAGGTTCCTTGATCTGCTTAGGTTCTAGCTCTAGGTCCTCTGAAGGGAAGGTTCCTGTGATGCGACTAGGTTTTAGTTCTAGGTTGCGTCTGAAGGAAAGGTTCCTGATGCGTGGTTATCGGTCTAGCTCTAGGGTCCTGCTAATAAAAAGGTTTCCTTATTGCTGGTTGGGTTCTACTCTATGGTCCCTCTCAATGAAGGGATTTTTGTTGCTGGTTAGCTCTAAGCTCTAGGGTCCTCTCAATAGAAGGATCCTGGAGCAGGTAAGGCTCTAGCTCTAGGAGTCCTCTCAAGGAAGGTTCCTTGATGCTGGTTAGGCTCTCGCTCTATGTTCCTCTCAAGCAAAGTTCGTTGATGGTTGTCAAGCTCTAGCACTAGGGTCCCTCTCCATGAATTTTCCATTGATGCTGGTTAGGTACTAGCTCTCTGGGTCTCCTCGAGGAAGGTACCTTTAATGCTAAGTTAGGCTCAGCTGTAGGGTCTCTCATAAGAACATAAGAAGGAAGGAACACTGCACTGGCCTACTGGCCCATACGAGGCAGGTCCATTTTCCTACCTGCTTAAGAACATTGGCCGCAATCTAGTCAAGGTCAGTCACATTCACTTAAGGAAAGGAACACAGGAACTGACCTATTAGCCCAAGCTAATCAGGTCCAACTCACACCCACCACACCCACCGTCATGTAATTTATCTAACTATTTTTTAAAACTACGACAACGTTTAAAACCTCTATAACTGTACTTGGGATTTTGTTCCACTGCATTCCACAACTCTATCACAACCAAACCAGTACTTCCTATATCCTTCCTGAATCTGATTTCTCCAACTTAAAACCATTGCTTCGAGTCCTGTCTAGCAAGATATTTTCAACACATTATTTACATCCTCTTTATTTATCCCGTCTTTCCATTTTATACACCTCGTCATATTCCCCCTAATTCTGCGCCTTTCTAGAGAGTGCAGATTCCAGGGCCATTAGTCTATCCTCATAGTGGAAGGTTTCTGATACATGGATCAAACTTTGTCATCCTCCCTTTTGTAGTCTTTCCAGAGCATTTATATCCTTCTGTAATACGGTGACGACAAAACTGGCAGCATAATCTAAATGATCGTTTTGGCTTATTTTTCCTAACGAGGAACCGAAGGATGTATAGAGTTGAAAGAACAACCTGAGGGACACTATTATTTAGCTTCTTGATATGAAGCCAAGGATCTGTTAGCTTTATTGCGAACCACTTGTGCACTGTTTGTCTTGTCTCCAGAAAATTACGTTGGCTTATCCAGAAACTCTAAATCTTTTTCGCATATCCGTAATATTAAGAATCTACATTTTTAGTTTATATGTGGCATGGTTATTTTCCTGTCCAACATATAGAACTTGCATTTGTCAATATTAAACTGCATCTGCATTCTTCTTCTCCGACCCTGCATCAGTCTATCAAATCCATCCTGAGTGCTTCTAATGTCCTCGCATGAATGAATTCGACGGCCTATTTCGGTGTCATGGGAAAACTTGCTTATGCCGCTCTATGTCCGTTTATGTAGATTGTGAGCACAGGGGGCCCAACACTGACCCCCGTGGAACACCGGCTAGCGCTAATGGTACTCATCAAGGTGTTCCATGATGATGGTTAGGTTCTAGCTCTAGGGTCCTTTCAAGGTAGGCTCCTCGATGATGGTTAGGTTCTAGCTCTAGGGATCTCTCATGGAAGGTTCCTTGATGCTGGGTAGGCTCTAGCTCTATGGTCCTCTCAAAAAAAGTTCCTTGATGCTGGTTAGGTTCTAGCTCTAGCGTTCTCTCATGAAAGGTTCCTTGATGATAGTTAGGTTCTAGCTCTAGGTTCCTGTCAAGGGAGGTTCCTTGATGTTGGTTAGGCTCTAGCTGTAGGGTCGTCTCTAATAAGGTTCCTTGATGCTGGTTAGGCTTTAGCTTTAGGGTCCTCTCAAGGAAGGTTTCTTGATGCTGGTTTGGCTCTACCTCTAGGGTCCTCTTAAGGGAGGCTCCTTGGCAATGGTTTGGCTCTAGTTCTAGGGTCCTCTCCAGGATTGTTCCATGATGATGGTTAGGTTCTAGCTCTAGGGTTCTCTCAAGGAAGGTTCCTTGTTGCTGGTTAGGTTCTAGCTCTAGGGTCTTGTCAAGGAAGGTTCCTTGATGCTGGTTTTTCTCTAGCTGTAAGGTCGTCTCAAAGAAGGTTCCTTGATGCTTGGTTAGGTTCTAGCCTAGGTCATTTTTTTTTTTTTCAAGGAAGGTTCCTTGATGCTGGCTAGATTCTAGCTCTAGGGTCCCCTCAAGAAAGGTTCCTTGATGCTGGTTAGGCTCTAGCTGTAGGTCGTCTCAAAGAAGGTTCCTTGATGCTGGTTAGGTTCTAGCTCTAGGGTCCTTTCAAGGAAGGTTCCTTGATGCTGGCTAGGTTCTAGCTCTAGGGTCCACTCAAGAAAGGTTCCTTGATGCTGGTTAGGCTCTAGCTCTATGGGTCGGTCTCCAAGGAAGCTTTATTGGATGCTGGATAGGTTCTACTCTAGGGTCCTCGCAAGGAATTTCCTTTGATCCTTCGTTAGGCTCTAAGCTCAAGGTCGTCTCTAGAAGATTCCTTGATGCTGGTTAGGTTCTAGCTCTAGAGCCCTCTCGAGGTAGCTTCCATGATGCTGGTTAGACTCTAGCTCTAGGGTCGTCTCAAAGAAGGTTCCTTGATGCTGGTTAGGTTCTAGCTCTAGGGTCCTCTCAAGGAAGGTTCCTTGATGCTGGTTAGACTCTAGCGTCTAGAGTCGTCATCAAAGAAGGTTCCTTGATGCTGGTTAGGTTCTACCTCTAGGGTCCTCTCAAGCAAGGTTCCTTGATGCTGGTTAAGCTCTAAATCTAGGGTCCTCTCAAGATTCCTTGATGCCAGTTAGGCTCTAGCTCTAGGGTCCTCTCAAGGAAGGTCTCTTGATGCTGTTTGGCTCTAGCTCTAAGTGGTCTGTGTTAAAGAAGGTTCCTTGATGTTGGTTAGCTTCTAGCTCTAGGTCACTCTCAAGCAAGGTTCGCTTGAGCGGACTGGTTAAGCTCTAGATCTAGGGTTCTTTCAAGTTCCTTGATATTTGTTAGCTCTAGGCTCTGAGGTCTTCTCAAAAAAGGTTCCTTGACGCCAGTTAGGTCTAAGCTCTAGGTCCCTCTCAGGAAGGTTCCTTGATGCTGTTTAGCTCTACCTCTATGGTCCTCACAAGGGAGGCTCGCATTGTGCAAAGTTTTGGCTCTAGCTCTAGGGTCCTCTCCAGGATGGTTTCCATGATGATGGTTAGGTTCTAACTCTAGGGTCCATCTCAAGAGGTACTTGATGCTAGTTAGGCTCTAGCTCCTAGGGGTCGTCTCAAGGATGGTTCTTGAACGCTGGTTAGGCTCTAGCTTTGGGTTTCGTCTCGATGAAGGTTCATTGATGCTGTTATGTTCTAGGCTCTAGGTCCTCTCAAGGAAGGTTCAATGAATGCTTGTTAGTTGCTAGCGCAGGGTTCTCTCTAAGAAGGTCCTGATGCTGGTTAGGTTCTACGCTCTATGGTTCGCGCTCCAAGGAAGGTTCCTTGAAGCAGGATAGGTTATAGCTCTAGGGTCCTTCAAGGAAGGTTTCTTGATGTTAGGTTAGGTTCTTAGCTCTAGGGTCCTCTCAAGCAGGTTCCTTGACACTGGTTAGGCTCTAGCTTTAGTGTCCTCTCAGAGTTCCTTGATACTGTTAGGCTCTAGCTCGGGGTCATCCACAAGAAAGGTTTCCTTGATGCCTGAATAGGCATCTAGCTCGAGGGTCCTATCAAGGAAAGTTTCTTGATGCCCGGTTTTGGCTCTAGCTCAATGGTACCCTCTCAAGAAAGCTCCTTGGCAGTAATGGTTTGGCTCTAGCTCTAGGTCCTCTCAAGGATGGATTTCCATGATGATGGTTAGGGTTCTAGTCACTTGGGTCTCTCTCAAGGTGGGAAGAGTTCCTTGATGCTCGTTAGGTTCTAGCTCTAGGGTCCTCTTATGGAAGGTGCCTTGATACTCGTTAGGTTCTAGCTGTAGGGTCCTCTCAAGAAAGGTTCCTTGATGATGGTTGGGTTCTAGCTCTAGGGTCCGCTCAAGGAAGGTACCTTGATGCTGGTTAAGTTCTAGTTCTAGGGTTCTCTCAAGGATGCTTCCATGATGATGGTTAGGTTCTAGCTCTAGGGTTCTCTCAAGGATGGTTCCATGATGATGGTTATGTTCTAGCTCTAGGGTTCTCTCAAGGATGGTTCCATGATGATGGTTAGGTTCTAGCTCTAGGGTTCTCTCAAGAATGGTTCCATGATGATGGTTAGGTTCTAGCTCTAGATTTCACTCAAGGATGGTACCATGATGATGATTAGGTTCTAGCTCTTGGGTCCTCTCAAGGAAGGCTCCTTGATGATGGTTAGGTTCTAGCTCTAGGGTTCTCTCAAGGAAGGTTCCTTGTTGCTGGTTACGTTCTAGCTCTAGGTTCCTCTCAAGAAAGGTTCCTTGATGCTGGTTAGGCTCTAGCTCTAGGGTCGTCTCAAGGAAGCTTTTTTGATGCTGGTTAGGTTCTAGCTCTAGGGTCCTCGCAAGGAATGTTCCTTGATCCTGGTTAGGCTCTAGTTCTAGGGTCGTCTCAATGAAGGTTCCTTGATAATGGTTAGGCTTTAGCTCTAGGGTCCTCTCAAGGATGGTTCCATGATGCTGGTTAGGTTCTAGCTCTAGCGTACTTTCAAGGAAGTTTCCTTGATGCTGGTTAGGTTCTAGCTCTAGGGTCCTCTCAAGGAAGGTTCATTGATGATGGTTAGGTTCTAGCTCTAGGGTCCTGTGAAGGACGGTTCCTTGATGCTCGTTACGCTCAAGCCCTAGGGTCCTCTCAAGGACGGTTCCTTGATGCTGGTTAGGTTCTAGCTCTAGAGTCCTCTCAAGGAAGGTTCATTGATGATGATTAGGTTCTAGCTCTAGGGTCCTGTCAAGGACGGTTCCTAGATGCTCGTTACGCTCTAGCTCTATGGTCGTCTCAAAGAAGGTTCCATGATTCTGGTTAGGTTCTAGCTCTATGGTCTCTCAAAAAAGGTCCCTTGATTCTGGTTAGATTCTAGCTCTAGGGTTCTCTGTAGGAAGGTTCCTTGATGCTGGTTAGGTTCTAGCTCAAGAATCGTCTTAAAGAAGGTTCCTTGATGTTGGTTAGGTTCTAGCTCTTAGGTTCTCTCAAGCAAGGTTCCTTGATGCTGGTTAGGCTCTAGCTCTTGAGTCGTCTCAAGGAAGGTTTCTTGATGCTCGTTAGGTTCTAGCTCTCGAGTCCTCTCAAGGAAGGCTCCTTCATGCTGGTTAGGTTCTACCTTCATGGTCCTTTAAAGGAAGGTTCCGTGATGCTGGTTAGGTTCAAGCTCTAGGGACCTCTCAAGGAAGGTTCCTTGATGCTGGTTAGGATCTAACTCTAGGGTTCTCTCAAGGAAGGTTCCTTGATGCTTGCTATGTTCTAGCTATAAGGTCCTCTCAAGGAAGGTTCCTTGATGCTGGTTAGGTTATAGCTCTAGGGTCCTCAAGGAAGGTTCCTTGATGCTGGTTAGGTTCTACCTCGATGGTCCTCTAAAGCAAGGTTCCTTGATACTGGTTAGGTTCTGGCTCTATGGTCCTCTCAAGGAAGGTTCTACGATGCTCGTTAGGCTCTAGCTCTAGGGTCCATTCAAGGAAGGTTCCCTGACACTGTTTAGGCTCTAGCTCCAGGGTCATCTCAAGATTCCTTGATGCTGGTTAGGCTCTAGCTCTAGGGTCTTCTCAAGGAAGGTTCCTTGATGATGGTTAGGTTCTAGCTCTGCGGTTCTCTCAAGGAAGGTTCCTTGATGCTGGTTAGGTTCTAGCTCTATGGTCCTCTCAAGAAAGGTTCCTTGATGCTGGTTAGGTTCTAGCTCTGGGGTCCTCTCAAAGAAGGTTCCTTGATGATGGTTAGGTTCTAGCTCTAGGATCCTGTCAAGGAAGGTTCCTTGATGCTGGTTAGGCTCTAGGCTCGTATAAGGAAGCTTTTTTGATGCTGGTTGGGTTCTAGCTCTAGGGTCCTCGCAAGGAAATTTCCTTGATGCTGGTTAGGCTCTAGCTCTAGGGTCGTCTCAAAGAAGGTTCCTTGATGCTGGTTAGGTTCTAGCTCCAGGGTCCTCTCAAGGAAGGTTCCTTGATTCCAGTTAGGTTCTAGCTCTAGGGTCCTCAAAAGGAAGGTTCCATTATGATGGTTAGGTTCTAGCTCTTGGGTTCTCTCGAGGAAGGTTCCTTGATGCAGGTTAGGTTCTAGCTCTATGGAACTTTCAAGGAAGGTTCCTTGATGCTGATTAGGTTATAAACTAGTGTCCTCTCAAGGAAGGTTCTTTGATGCTGGTATGTCTCTAGCTCTAGGTCCTCTCAAGGAAGGTTTCTTGATGTAAGTTTGGCTCTAGCTTTAGGGTTCCTCTCAAGGGGCTCTTGCATTTTTTGGGTCCAGCCCTAGGTCCCTCATGATGGTTCCATGATGATGGTTAGGTTCTGGCTCTAGGGTCCTCTCAAGGAAGGTTCCTTGATGATGGTTAGGTTCTAGCTCTAGAGTTCCCTCAAGGAAGGTTCCTTGATGCTGGTTAGGTTCTAGCTCTAGGGTCCTCTCAAGGAAGATTCCTTGATGCTGGTTAGGTTCTAGTTCTAGGGTAGTCTGAAGGAACTTTCCTTGATGCTGGTTAGGTTCTAGCTCTAGGGTCCTCGGCACGAAGGTTCCTTGATGCTGGTTAGCTCTAGCTCCTAGGGTCCACTCTAGGAAATTCCTTGACGCTCAGGTTAGTTCAAGTTTCTAAGGTCCTCTCAAGGAAGATTCCTTGATGCTGGTTAGGTTCTAGCTCTTGGGTCCTCTGCACGAGGGTTCCTTGATGCTGGTTAGGCTCTAGCTCTAGGGTCCACTCAAGGTACCTTGATACTTGTTAGGCTCTAGCTCTACGGTCTTCTCAAGGAAGGTTCCTAGATGCCAGTTAGGCTCTAGCTCTAGGGTTCTCTCAAGGAAGGTTTCTTGATGCTGGTTTGGCTCTAACTCTAGGGTCCTCTCAAGGGAGGCTCCTTGGCAATGGTTTGGCTCTAGCTCTAGGGGTTCCTCTCAAGGATGGTTCCATGATGATGGTTAGGTTCTAGCTCTATGGTCCTCTCAAGGAAGGGTCCTTGATGCTAGTTAGGCTCTAGCTCTAGGATCCTCTCAAGGAAGGTTCCTTGATGATGGTTAGATTCTAGCTTTAAGGTCCTCTCAAGGAAGGTTCCTGTGATTTTGGTTATAGGTTCCTTGCTCTAGGGTCCTCCTCAAAAGATTCATATGATGCTGATTTGGTTCCAGCTCTAGGGTCCTCTCAAGGAAGGTTCCTTGATGCTTGTTAGGTTCTAGCTCTAGGGTCCTCTCAAGAAAGGTTCCTTGATGATGGTTGGGTTCTAGCTCTACGGTCCTCTCAAGGAAGGTGCGTTGACGCTGGTTAGGTTCTAGCTTTAGGGTCCTCTCAAGGAAGGTGCCTTGATGCTGGTTAGGTTCTAGCTCTAGGGTCCTCTCAAGGAAGGTTCCATTTTTTGGGGGGGGTTTATGATGTCTGGTTAATGTTCTAGCTCTTGGGTCCTGTCAAGGACGGTTCCATGATGCTGTTACGCTCTACTCAGTGGTCGTCTCAAAAGGATCCATGATTCTGGTTAGGTTCTATCTCGTTTGTCCCCCTCAACACGAAGATTTCCTGAATGCAGTTTAGGTCTAGCCTAGGGTCCTCTGTAGGAAGGTTCCTTGATGCTGGTTAGGTTCTAGCTCTAGGGTCGTCTTGAAGAAGGTTCCTTGATGTTCGTAGGTTCTTGCTCTTAGGTCCTCTCAAGCAAGGTTCCCTTGAAGCAGGTTAGGGCTCTAGCTCTTGGGTCGTCTCAAGGGAAGGTTTCTTGAATGCTGGTAAGGATTCTATCCAGGAGGGTATCCTCTCAAGGAAGGCTCTTTTACGCGGTTGGGCTCGAGCTCTTGGGTCGTCCTCAGGAAGGTTCCATGTGATGCTGGTTAGGTTCCTACTCGATGGGTCCCTCAAGCAAGGTTCCTTGATACTGGTTTAGGTTCTACCTCTATGGTCTCTAAACGAAGGTTCCATGTGTAGTGCTGGTCAAGTTCTACCTCATATGCCTCTCAAGGTTCTCTTTATGACTGGTTCGTTATAGCTCTAGGGTCCACTCCAAGGTACCTTGATCCTTATTATGCTCAACTCTAGCGGACATCTCAAGGAAGGTTCCTTGATGTCCAGTTAGGCTCTAGCTCTAGGTTCTCTACAGGAAGAGTTTGGTGCTGATGCTGTTTGGCTCAACTCTAGGGTCCTCTCAAGGGAGGCTCCTTGGCAATGGTTTGGCTCTAGCTCTAGGGTCCTCTCAAGGATGGTTCCATGATGATGGTTAGGTTCTAGCTCTATGGTCCTCTCATGGAAGGGTCCTTGATGCTAGTTAGGCTCTAGCTCTAGGGTCCTCTCAAGGAATTCCCTGTGATGATGGTTAGATCCTAGCTTTAAAAGGTCCTCTCAAGGAAGGGGTTCGCTTGATTTTGGTTAGGTTCTGCTCAGGTTCCTCTCAAGGAAACCCTTAATGCTGATTAGGTTCCAGCTCTAGGGTCCTCTCAAGGAAGGTTCCTTGATACTTGTTAGGTTCTAGCTCTAGGGTCCTCTCAAGAAAGGTTCCTTGATGATGGCGGGGTTCTAGCTCTACGGTCCTCTCAAGGAAGGTGCGTTGACGCTGGTTAGGTTCTAGCTTTAGGGTCCTCTCAAGGAAGGTGCCTTGATGCTGGTTAGGTTCTAGCTCTAGGGTCCTCTCAAGGAAGGTTCCTTGATGTTGGTTATGTTCTAGCTCTAGGGTCCTGTCAAGGACGGTTTCTTGATGCTGGTTACGCTCTAGCTCTAGGGTCGTCTCAAAGAAGGTTCCATGATTCTGGTTAGGTTCTAGCTCTTGGGTCCTCTCAACGAAGTTTCCTTGATGCTGGTTAGGTTCTAGCTCTAGGGTCCTCTGTAGGAAGGTTCCTTGATGCTGGTTAGGTTCTAGCTCTAGGGTCGTCTTGAAAAGGATCTCTTGATGTTCGTAGTTCTGCCATAGGTCCTTCCAAGCAAGGATTCCTTGAATGCTGGTTAGGCTCTAGCTCTTGGGTCGTCTCAAGGAAGGTTTCTTGATGCTGGTTAGGTTCTATCTCTAGGGTCCTCTCAAGGAAGGCTCCTTGACGCTGGTTGGGCTCGAGCTCTTGGGTCGTCTCATGGAAGGTTCATTGATGCTGGTTAGGTCTCCCTCGAGGGTTCCTCTCAACAAGGTTCCTTGATACTGTTAGGTTCTACCTCTATGGTTCTCTAAAGGAAGGTTCCTTGATGCTGGTAAGTTCTACACCTCTAGATCCTCTCCAGTTCCTTTATGCTGGTTAGGTTCTAGCTCTAGGGTTCTCTCAAGGAAGGTTTCCTTTGATGCTGGTTAGGTTCCTATCTCCATGGTCCGCTGAAGGAATGTTCTCTTGATGCTGTTAGGTTTTGCTTTAGGTCCTCAAGGAAGTTCCCTGATGTTGTAGGTTCTAGCTCCTAGGGTCCTCTCACAGGCTTCCTTGACACTGATTAGGTTTATAGCTCTAGTGTCCACTCAAGGTTCCTTGATACTTGTTAGGCTCTAGCTCTGGGGTCTTCTCAATGAAGGTTCCATGATACCAGTTAGGCTCTAGCTCTAGGGTCCTCTGAAGGAAGGTTTCTTGAAGCTGGTTTGGCTCTAGCTCTAGGGTCCTCTCAAGTGAGGCTCCTTGGCAATGGTTTTGGCTCTAGCTCTAGGGGTCCTCTCAAGCATGGTGCCATGATGATTGTTAGGTTCTAGCTCTAGGGTCCTCTCAAGGAAGGGTCCTTGATTCCAGGTAGGCTCTAGCTTTAGGGTCCTCTCATAGAGGGTTCCTTGATGATGGTTAGGTTCTAGCTCTAGGGTCCTCTCAAGGAAGCTTGTTAGATTTTGGTTACGTTCTTGCTCTAGGGTCCTCTCAAGGAAGATTCCTTGATGCTGATTAGGTTCCAGCTCTAGGGTCCTCTCAAGGAAGGTTCCTTGATGCTGGTTAGGTTCTAGCTCTAGGGTCCTTTCATGAAAGGTGCCTTGATGCTGGTTAGGTTCTAGCTCTAGGGTCCTCTCAAGGAAGGTGCCTTGATGCTGGTTAGGTTCTAGCTCTAGGGACCTCTCAAGGAAGGTTCCTTGATGATTTTTAGGTTCTAGCTCTAGGGTCCTATCAAGGACGGTTCCCTTCTGATGCTGGGTTAACGCTCTAGCTCTAGGGTCGTCTCAAAGAAGGTTCCATGATTCTGGTTAGGTTCTAGCTCTAGGGTCCTCTCAAGGAAGTTTCCTTGATGCTGGTTAGGTTCTAGCTCTAGTGTCCTCTGTAGGAAGGTTCCTTGAAGCTGCTTAGGTATCTAGCTCTAGGGGTCGTCCATAAAGGAAGGTTCCTTGGATGTTGTTTTAGGTTCTAGCCTTAGGTCCTCTCAAGCAAGGTTCGTTGATGCTGGTTTGGCTCTAGCTCTTGGGTCATCTCAAGGAAGGTTTCTTGGTGCTGGTTAAGTTCTAGCCCTAGGGTCCACTCAAGTAAATGCTCCTTGACGCTGGTTAGGCTCTACTTGGTTCGTGCTCGAGGAAGGTTCATTGATGCTGGTTTAGAGTTCTACCTCGAGGGTCCTCTCTAGCAAGGTTCCTTGATACTCGTTAGGTTTCTAGCAATTTCGGTCCTCTAAGGAAGGCGCGTTTCCTTGATACGGGTTAGGTTCTAGCTACTAGGGTCCTCTCAAGGAATGGTTCCTTGATGCTGGTGTTAGGTTCTAGCTCTAGGGTTCTCGTCAAGTAAGGTAATTGATTCTGTTTAGGTTCTAGCTCTATGTCTTCTCAAGGAAGGTTCCTTGTGATGCTCGTTAGGTTATAGCTCTAGGGTCCCTCAAGAAGGCCCTTGATCTGGTTAGGTTCTAGCTTTGGGGTCATGTCTAGGAAGGTTCATTGATGCTGGTTAGTTCTACCCTGGAGGGTCCTCTCATGTAAGGTTCCTTGATACTGGTTAATTCTACCTCTATGATCCTCTAAAGGAAGGTTTACTGATGCTGGTTAGGTTCTAGCTCTATGGTCCACAACAAGGAAGGTTCCTTGTTGCTGGTAGGTTATAGCTCTGTGGGTCCTCAATGAAGGTTCCTTGTTGCGGTTAGTTCTAAACTTCTGAGGGTCTCTCTCAAGTAAGTCCTTTTATACTGGTTAGGTTCTACTCTAGGGTCGTCTCAAGAAGCTTTTTTGATGCTGGTTAGGTCTATTCTACTAGGGTCTCGCAAGCAAGGTTCCTTGATACTGTTAGGTTTCTAGCTCTTATGGTCCTGGTCCAAGGAAGGTTCATTGAAGCTGATTAGGGACTACTCTATGGACGTCTCACACGAAGTTCCTTGATGCTGTTAGGTTCTATCTCTAGGGTCCTGTGCAAGAAAGGTTTCTTGATGCGGGTAAGGCTTTTAGCTCTAGGTTCGTGTCTAGGAAGGTTTCCTGTTGCGTTTGGCTCTAGCTCTATGGTCCTCCAAGAGAGTTTTCCGTGCAATGCTTTGGCTCTATCTAGGGTCGCACTCAAGGATGGTTCCATGATGATGGTTTTGGTTCTAGCTCTAGGGTCCTCTCAAGAAAGGTTCCTTGTATGCTGGTTAGGCTCTACTCAAGGGTCGTCTCAAGGAAGCTTTTTGAATGCTGGTTAGTTCTAGCTCTGGGGTCCTCTCGGCAAGGAATGTTCCTTGATCCTAGTTAGGCCTAGCTCTTAGAGTCGTCTCAATGAGTTATCCTTGATGATGGTTAGGCTCTAGCTTGTTTGGTCACTCTCAAGTGATGGTTCCTTGATGCTGGATAGGTTCTCGCTCAATAGCGTACTTTCAAGGAAGGTTCCTTGTCTGGGTTAGGTTCTAGCTCTAGTGGTCCTCTCAAGGAAGGTTCATTGATGATGGTTAAGGTTTTAGCTCTAGGGTCCTGAAGGACAGTTCCTTGATGCTCTTACGCTATAGCTCTAGGGTCCTCCTCGAGGACGGTTCCTTGAAGCTGGTTAGGTTCTAGCTCTAGGTCCTCTCAAGAAAGGTTCCTTGATGTTGGGAAGGTCCTTGATGCTGGTTAGGCTCTAGCTCTAGGTTCCTCTTCAAGAAAGGTTCCTATCATGCTGGTTAGGCTCTAGCTCTAGGATCTCTCAGGAAGCTTTTAATGCTGGTTAGGTTTCTAGCTTCTGGGGTCCTCTGCAAGGAAGTTCCTTGATCCTGGTTAGGCACTAGCCTAGAGCGTCCCCTCAAAGAAGGCTCCTTGAGATGGTAGGCATCTAGCTTTTGGGTCCTCTCGAGGATGGTACCTTGATGCTGGTTAGGTTCTAGCTCTAGCGTACTTTCAAGGAAGGTTCCTTGATGCTGGTTAGGTTCTAGCTCTAGGGTCCTCTCAAGGAAGGTTCATTGATGATGGTTAGGTTCTAGCTCTAGGGTCCTGTCAAGGACGGTTCCTTTGATGCTCGGAGGTAACGCTCTGAGCTCAGGTCCTCTCGAGGACGGTATCCTTGATACTGGTTAGGTTCTAGCTCTAGGGCCCTCTCAAGGAAGGTTCATTGATGAGGGTTTGGTTCTAGCTTTTGGGTCCTGTCAAGGACGGTTCCTTGACGCTCGTTACACTCTAGCTCTAGGGTCGTCTCAAAGAAGGTTCCATGATTCTGGTTAGGTTCTAGCTCTAGGGTCCTCTCACGGATGGTTCCTTGATGCTGGTTAGGTTCTAGCTCTATTGTCCTCTGTAGGAAAGTTCGTTGATGCTGGTTAGGTTCTAGCTCTAGACTCGTCTTAAAGAAGGTTCCTTGATGTTGGTTAGCTTCTAGCTGTTAGGTCCTCTCAAGCAAGGTTCCTTGATGCTGGTTAGGCTCTAGCTCTTGAGTCGTCTCTAGGAAGGTTTCTTGATGCTCGTTAGGTTCTAGCTCTCGGGTCCTCTCAAGGAAGGCTGCTTGATGCTGGTTAGGTTCTACCTCTATGGTCCTCTAAAGAAAGGTTCCTTGATGCTGGTTAGGTTCTAGCTCTAGGGTCCTCTCAAGCAAGATTTCTTGATGCTGGTTAGGTTCTATCTCTAGGGTTCTCTCAAGGAAGGTTCCTTGATTCTGATTAGGTTATAGCTCTAGGTCGCTCAAAGAAGGGTTCCTTGATGCTGTTAGGTTATAGCTCTCTATCGTCTTCTCAAGGAAGTTCCTTGAATGCTCGTTAGGTTAATAGCTCTAGGGTCCTCAAGGAAGGCCCTTGATGCTGGTTAGGCTCTAGCTATGGGGTCATGTCTAGGAAGGTTCATTGATGCTGGTTAGGTTCAACCTGGAGGTCCTCTCATGTAAGTTCCTTGATACTGGTTAGAGTTCTACCTCTATGATCCTCTAAAGGAAGGTTCCTTGATGCTGGTTTAGGTTCTAGCTCTATGGTCCTCACAAGGAAGTTCCTTGATGCTGGTTAGGTTATAGCTCTTGGGTCCTCAAGGAAGGTTCCTTGATGCGTTAGGTTTCTACTTCGACGGTCCTCTCAAGTAAGGTTCCTTGTTACTGGTTAGGTATCCAAGCTCTAGGGTCGTCCTCAAGAAGCTTCTTTGATGCTGGTTATGTTCTATCTCTAGGGTCCTCGCAAGCAAGGTTCCTTGAAACTGGTTAGGTCTAGCTCTAGGGTCCCCTGTCAAGGAAGGTTCCTTGATGCTGAGTAGGGACTAGCTCTAGGGTACGTCTCAACGAATGGTTCCTTGATGAGGTTAGGTTCAATTCGATCTCTAGGGTCTCTGTCAATAAAGGTTTTCTTGATGCTGGTTAGGCTTAAGCATCTAGGGTCGGTGTCTAGGAAGTTTTCAGCCTGTGCTCTGGTTTGGCTCTAGCATCTAGGGTCCTCTCAAGGGATTGTTCCATGCTGATTGTTTGGTTCTAGCTCTAGGGTCCTCTCAAGGTAGGTGTCCTTGATGATGGTTAGGTTTCCTAGCCTCTTGGTTCTCTCAAGAAGGTTCGCATGATGATGGTTAGGTTCAAGCTCTATGTCCTCTATAGAGAAAGGTTCCATGATGCTGGTTAGTTTCTAGCTCAAGGGTCCTCTCAGAAAGGTTCCTTGATGATGTGAAGGTTTCTTGATGCTTGGTTAGGCTCTAGCCTAGTTCCTCTCAAAGAAAGGTTCCTTCATGCAGGTTAGAGCTCTAGCTCTAGGGTCGTCTCAATGAAGCTTTTTTTGATGCTGGTTAGGTTCTAGCTCTGGGGTCCACGTCAAGGAATGTTCCCTTGACTCCTGGTTAGGCCTCTAGCTCTAGAGTCGTCTCAATGAAGGTTCCTTGATGATGGTTAGCTCTAGCTTTTGGGTCCATCTCGAGGATGTTCCTTGATGCTGGTTATGTTCTAGCTCTAGCGTAGCTTTCAAGGAAGGTTCCTTGATTCTGGTTATTTCTAGCTCTAGTAACTCCAAGGAAGGTTCATTGATGATGGTTAGGTTCTAGCTCTAGGGTCCTGTCAAGGACGGTTCCTTGATGCTCGTTACGCTCTAGCTCTAGGGTCCTCTCGAGGACGGTTCCTTGATGCTGGTTAGGTTCTAGCTCTAGGGTCCTCTCAAGGAAGGTTCATTGATGATGGTTAGGTTCTAGCTTTTGGTCCTGTCAAGGACGGTTCCTTGATGCTCGTTACGCTCAAGCTCTAGGGTCGTCTCAAAGAAGGTTCCAGGATTCTGGTTAGGTTCTAGCTCTAGGGTCCTCTCACGGATGGTTCCTTGATGCTGGTTACGTTCTAGCTCTATTGTCCTCTGTAGGAAAGTTCGTTGATGCTGGTTAGGTTCTAGCTCTAGACTCGTCTTAAAGAAGGTTCCTTGATGTTGGTTAGCTTCTAGCTGTTAGGTCCTCTCAAGCAAGGTTCCTTGATGCTGGTTAGTCTCTAGCTCTTGAGTCGTCTCTAGGAAGGTTTCTTGATGCTCGTTAGGTTCTAGCTCTCGGGTCCTCTCAAGGAAGGCTGCTTGATGCTGGTTAGGTTCTACCTCTATGGTCCTCTAAAGAAAGGTTCCTTGATGCTGGTTAGGTCTAGCTTCCTAGGTCCTCTCAAGAAAGATTTCTTGAATGCTGGTTGGTTCTGATCTCTAGTGTTCTCTCAAGGAAGGTTCCTTGATGCTGATTAGGTTAAGCTCTAAGGCTCAAAGAAGGTTCCTTGATGCAGGGTTAGGTTCAACCTCGATGTCCTTCTCAAGGGCAAGTTCCTTGATACTGGTATAGGTATCTGGCTCTATGTCCTCTCAATGCAAGGTTCCATGATGACTCGTTAGGCACTAGCTCTAGGGTACCTCTCAAGGAAGGTTCCCTACACTGGTTAGCTCTAGCACCAGGGTCCTCTCCAAGATTCCTTGATGCTGGTTAGGCCTAGCTCTAGGGTCCTCTCAAGGGAGCTCTTTGGCATTGTTTGGGTCTAGCTCTAAAGTGGTCCACACAATGATGGTTCCATATGAATGGTTAGGTTCTAGCTCTAGGGGTCCTCTCAAGGAAGTTCCTTGATGATTGTTAGGTTCTAGCTCTAAGGGTTCTCTTCAATGAAGGTTCCTTGATGTGTTAGTTTCTGATCTCTGGTGGGGTCCTGTCAAGGAAGGTTCCTTGATAATGCTGGTAGGTTCTAGCTCAAGGGTCCTCTCAGGAATGTCCTTGATGATGTTAGTTTTCCTAGCTCTAAGGGTACTCACACGAAAGTTTCCTTGATGCTGGTTAGGTCCTTGCTCTAGGTCCTCTCTCAAGGAAGGGTTCTTTATGCTGGTTATCGGTTCTAGTCTAGGGTCGTCTGAAGGCAGGTTCCCTTGATGCTGGTGTAGGTCAAGCTCTAAGGCCCTCTGTCGGAAGGTTTCCTTGATGTCGGTAGGTTCTAGCTCATGGTTTCCCTCAGAATGAGGTTGGTTCCTTGAGGCTGGTTTAGGTTCTAGCTCTAGGGTAACTCAAGGAAGGTTCCTGATGCTTGGTTACGTTCTAGCTCTAGGTACTCCTCAAGGAAGGTTTCTTGAGTGCTGGTTAGTTCTAGCTCTAGGGTCCTCTCAAGGAAGTTCCCTTGATGCTGTGTTTAGGCTCTAGCTCTAGGGTACTTTTCTGGAAGGTTCCTTGATGCTAATTAGGTTATAACTACGTGTCCTCTCAAGGAAGGTTCTTTGATGCGGTTATGTTCATAGCTCTAGTGTGCTCTCACAAGGAAGGTTCCTTGATGCTGGTTAGTCTTCTATTGCTCTATTGTACTCACAAGAAAGTTTCCTTGATGCTGGTTAGGTCTAGCTCTGGGGATCTCTCAAATGAAGGTTCCTTGATCTGCTTAGGTTCTAGCTCTAGGTCCTCTGAAGGGAAGGTTCCTGTGATGCGACTAGGTTTTAGTTCTAGGTTGCGTCTGAAGGAAAGGTTCCTGATGCGTGGTTATCGGTCTAGCTCTAGGGTCCTGCTAATAAAAAGGTTTCCTTATTGCTGGTTGGGTTCTACTCTATGGTCCCTCTCAATGAAGGGATTTTTGTTGCTGGTTAGCTCTAAGCTCTAGGGTCCTCTCAATAGAAGGATCCTGGAGCAGGTAAGGCTCTAGCTCTAGGAGTCCTCTCAAGGAAGGTTCCTTGATGCTGGTTAGGCTCTCGCTCTATGTTCCTCTCAAGCAAAGTTCGTTGATGGTTGTCAAGCTCTAGCACTAGGGTCCCTCTCCATGAATTTTCCATTGATGCTGGTTAGGTACTAGCTCTCTGGGTCTCCTCGAGGAAGGTACCTTTAATGCTAAGTTAGGCTCAGCTGTAGGGTCTCTCATAAGAACATAAGAAGGAAGGAACACTGCACTGGCCTACTGGCCCATACGAGGCAGGTCCATTTTCCTACCTGCTTAAGAACATTGGCCGCAATCTAGTCAAGGTCAGTCACATTCACTTAAGGAAAGGAACACAGGAACTGACCTATTAGCCCAAGCTAATCAGGTCCAACTCACACCCACCACACCCACCGTCATGTAATTTATCTAACTATTTTTTAAAACTACGACAACGTTTAAAACCTCTATAACTGTACTTGGGATTTTGTTCCACTGCATTCCACAACTCTATCACAACCAAACCAGTACTTCCTATATCCTTCCTGAATCTGATTTCTCCAACTTAAAACCATTGCTTCGAGTCCTGTCTAGCAAGATATTTTCAACACATTATTTACATCCTCTTTATTTATCCCGTCTTTCCATTTTATACACCTCGTCATATTCCCCCTAATTCTGCGCCTTTCTAGAGAGTGCAGATTCCAGGGCCATTAGTCTATCCTCATAGTGGAAGGTTTCTGATACATGGATCAAACTTTGTCATCCTCCCTTTTGTAGTCTTTCCAGAGCATTTATATCCTTCTGTAATACGGTGACGACAAAACTGGCAGCATAATCTAAATGATCGTTTTGGCTTATTTTTCCTAACGAGGAACCGAAGGATGTATAGAGTTGAAAGAACAACCTGAGGGACACTATTATTTAGCTTCTTGATATGAAGCCAAGGATCTGTTAGCTTTATTGCGAACCACTTGTGCACTGTTTGTCTTGTCTCCAGAAAATTACGTTGGCTTATCCAGAAACTCTAAATCTTTTTCGCATATCCGTAATATTAAGAATCTACATTTTTAGTTTATATGTGGCATGGTTATTTTCCTGTCCAACATATAGAACTTGCATTTGTCAATATTAAACTGCATCTGCATTCTTCTTCTCCGACCCTGCATCAGTCTATCAAATCCATCCTGAGTGCTTCTAATGTCCTCGCATGAATGAATTCGACGGCCTATTTCGGTGTCGGGGGAAAACTTGCTTATGCCGCTCTATGTCTTTTATGTAGTTTGGGTGAGCAACAGGGGGCCCAACATGACCCTGTGGAACACCGCTTGTGACGCTTCCCCACTCTGATTTCTCCCCTTTTTATGAAAAACCCTCTGCTGCCTATTTGTCAACCATGCCTCTATCCAGGAAAAATTCTCCTCCTATTCCATGTCCCTTTAAATTTTTTCCTCAATAGTCTCTGATGTGGGACCCTGTGAAACCCTTTACTGAAGTCCATATACACAATATCATATTCATTACCATGATCTACCTCCTTAAATACCTTAGTGAAAAAAGTTAATAAATTCGTAAGGCAGGAACGCCCCTTTGGTAAAGCCATTGACCCTTCGTTGATTAATTTGTGCTTTTCAAGGTGGCAAACGAACTGCCTCGGCAATTATTGATTCCATAAATTTTCCCACTATGGAGGTAAGGCTTATTGGTCTATAGTTTGAAGCTAAGGACCTGTCACCCGCTTTGAAAATAGCTATCACATTTGCCATTTTCCACTTATCTGGCACCATGCCAGTCTGTAGTGATATATTGAAAAGATTAGCCAGAGGTTTGCTAAGCTCCTCTTTACATTCCTTTAGAACCCTTGCAAAGAGTTCATCAGGGCCTGGGGATTTGTTAGGTTTTAATTTATCAATTTGCTTAAGGACCATGTCACTTGTGACCCTAATCGTGCATAGTTTATTATCATCCTGTTCAACATAATTTATTATTTCTGGAATATCGCTAGTATCTTCTTGTGTAAAAGCTGAGAGGAAGTATTTGTTAAAAATACTACACATTTCCTTATCACTGTCCGTGAGCTGACCTGAGTAACTTTTGAGTGGGCCTATCTTGTCCCTGATCTTACTTCTGTATACCTGACTTTAACCTTATAATCTCTTTTTGCTTTTCTTATTCCCTTTTTTATTTCTCTCTTTAACTGAACATATTGATTTCTTAATTGCACTTCTCCTCTTTTGATTTGCCTATATATTCCTCTCTTTTGACCAATGAGATGTTTTAATCTATTGTTCATCCATTTAGGATTATTTTTGCTTGATCTGTTTTCCCTATTTGCAACATAAGTCCTCTGAGTAGCTAGAACTTTGCCCTGGAAAACGTCATATCGGCAATCATCACCACCTACCTGACCCATAGTCAGGTCATTCCAGTTCAGCCCACCCAGGTAATTTTTCAGTCCTATGAAATCAGCCAAGCGGAAGTCAGGGACAGAGACTTGATTGCCATTATTAGGGGAATTCCATGGTATATTAAAACTGAGTGATTTGTGATCACTTTCCCCAAGCTCATCATTAACCTCAAGATGATTAATTAGCGTTTCCCTGCTGGCAAGAACCAAGTCAAGCAGGTTATTTCCCCTAGTTGGCTCTGTCACAAACTGTCACACAAAGAAAGGTTCCTTGATGCTGGTTAGGCTCTAGCTCTAGGGTCCCATCAAGGAAGGTTCCTTGAAGCTGGTCAGGCTCTAGATATAGGGACCTCTCAAAGAAGGTTCCTTGATGCTGGTTAGGCTCTAGCTCTAGGGACCCTTCATGGAAGTTTCTTTGACACTGGTTAGGCTCTAGATCTAGGGATCCCTCAAGGAAGGTTCTTTGATGCTGGTCAGGCTCTAGATCTAGGGACCCCTTAAAGAAGGTTCCTTGATGCTGGTCAGGCTCTAGAACTAGGGACCCCTCAAGGAAGGTTCTTTGATGCTGGTCAGGCTCTAGATCTAGGGACCCCTTAAAGAAGGTTCCTTGATGCTGGTCAGGCTCTAGATCTAGGGACCCCTTAAAGAAGGTTCCTTGATGCTGGTCAGGCTCTAGAACTAGGGACCCTCAAGGAAGGTTCCTTGATGCTGGTTAGGCTCTAGCTCTAGGGTCCCATCAAGGAAGGTTCCTTGAAGCTGGTCAGGCTCTAGATATAGGGACCTCTCAAAGAAGGTTCCTTGATGCTGGTTAGGCTCTAGCTCTAGGGACCCTCAAGGAAGTTTCTTTGACACTGGTTAGGCTCTAGATCTAGGGACCCCTCAAGGAAGGTTCTTTGATGTTGGTCAGGCTCTAGCTCTAGGGACCCTCAAGGAAGGTTCTTTGATGCTGGTCAGGCTCTAGATCTAGGGACCCCTTAAAGAAGGTTCCTTGATGCTGGTCAGGCTCTAGATCTAGGGACCCCTCAAGGAAGGTTCTTTGATGCTGGTCAGGCTCTAGATCTAGGGACCCCTTAAAGAAGGTTCCTTGATGCTGGTCAGGCTCTAGATCTAAGGACCCCTCAAGGAAGGTTCTTTGATTTTGGTCAGGCTCTAGCTCTAGGGTCCCCTCAAGGAAGGTTCCTTGATGCTGGTCAGGCTCTAGATCTAGGGACCCTTCAAGGAAAGTTCTTTGATTCTGGTCAGGCTCTAGGTCTAGGAATGAACCTGTGCTCCAGTTCCCTGAATTAAGCCTGAATACCTTTCACATCTTCCCACAGGCACTGTATAATCCTACGGATTTAGCGCTCCCCCCTCGATCATAATAATAATTGGTGGTCTGGTGAGTAAAGCTGTCACTTCACACGCCCAGGGTCCGGGTTAGTAAGAAAGTTAATTCAGGTATACACCATTACGCAGATTGTCATACATAGTAGCATATGTGTAGAGAACCCGAGATAAATAAAAAAAGTAAGAGTGACTTATTTCCATTGGGGTCTTTTTGTTACCTTATCAATAATATTACATTAATATAAAAATCAAATGTGGCAGATAAGAAATTGTATGAAATGACACATAAGAGAAATTATATAAAATATTGACTAAAAGATGATAAAGATGGAATAAGTAGACCACAAGAATTATGAAAATATAAAAAAAAATTATGAAGAATACTAAATTATAATAGATTTCACTGAAAATTAATTAACAATCTGTTGAAATACAATGAAAAATTGAAAACACTGATTGTATATTAGAAATTAATAATCATCTCTATTGTCGTAATAACAGATGTTGGTAGCAGCTTGAGGGTGAGCTGCTTTGTGTATATGTGTCAGCATCCTGGTGGATGTTAATTTGATTGCAGATTTTAGGTCCTCTGTAGAGCTGAAGTTGCAGTAACTGTCAGCTCTGTCAGCTGTGAGAGGCTGTTGGGTGTTCCCTCTTGGAACTCTCTGGGAGCTTAGACATCCATTATGTGCACAAATGTTGATATTTGAGGGTTAAATGCACACTTCCTCTGGCACACCTGACAGCTGACTCATGGTAGAGTTCCATGGTGTTGGCTGTGTAGTGGAAGTTACTGGGAACCTGACATATCATGTGACATTGCTGACATCATGGGCATGGGAGGGTGCCACCATAGTGGCTGTGTGAGGGAAAAGTTCAATAGATAGGAGTAGCGATATAGTAACAATAGTTTCATTGCCGGCTACTTGTTAAGGTAGGGTAAGTCAAGCTCCCGCTATCCCCCCTTCCTTTTTCCCCCTCCCCGAAAGTGATAGTTTGCTTGCCGGCTACTTGTTAAGGTAAGGTAAGTCTAGCTCCCGCTACTCCCGCCTTTTTTCCCCCACCCCGAAAGTGATAGTTTGACTGCCGGCTGCTTGTTAAGGTAGGGTCAGTCTAGCTCCCACTATCCCTTCCCCTCCTTCTCTCCCCCCCCCCCGAAAGGTGACGTGTGGGGCTCCCGTCCAAACAGTAATCACTAGACTCACAGCTCCCAGCATTACTGTAAGTACATGCCTGCCTTGTATTCTAGTGGATTTATTGGTTGAAAGCTTCACTTTTGACCAATAATAAACTTAGTCCTTTCAGTCTTGCTCTAAGTTGACTGTTGTAATAATCACCACATCTTTTAGGTATTATACTTATCATGGAGAGTGATTTCTTAAGCAGTGGGTAACCTGTCTATCTTTCCAGCTTGGATGACAGAGAGGGTCACCTGCCAATCAACGAGTAGAATTGAAGGAGACGGACTAACGTTCTGAGATGTCCCGAATTTTGATCCACTTACCTGTTTGTGTATGCAAG
This sequence comes from Cherax quadricarinatus, assembly GCF_026875155.1. Lineage (NCBI taxonomy): Eukaryota > Metazoa > Arthropoda > Malacostraca > Decapoda > Parastacidae > Cherax > Cherax quadricarinatus. The sequence continues at coordinate 20,741 of NW_026484185.1, read as the reverse complement.
TAGCAGGATATAACCCCTCATCATTGCAGGGGAGAAAACCTGCTTTCCTGGTCACAGACCGGGCCGCGGGGGCGTTGACCCCCGGAACTCTCTCCAGGTACTCCAGGAAGGATTATTGAAAGCTAGAAAATCTGCGAAGAACGAGCCGGTGAGCTGTCATCAACACCTGCGACACCCCCCCCCATCATCAGCAACGGCTACGATTTCAACAACACAGTGTCACCAACACCAGACACCCACGTGTTATATACATTTATATTAGCGTTGAATTCAATTATCATTTATATTATTCATTTTTCATTTTCTTTAATGTAGGATTAATACTTCATATTTAAGTGTTTTATATTTTATATTTTCTAAATAATAAAGTGTTTAAGTTTGTCAGTTTTTATTCTTTTTCTATACATTAAGCAAACACTATGATGACCTCCTGGCACTCCTTGAATCACTAAAGACACCCTTCTCCTGCATTATTCTTACTGAGACCTGGCTTAAGCAGGACACAATAGATATCTACCCTCTACCAGGATACACAGCAATTCACAACTGCAGACCAAACCAAGTTGGGGGTGGTATTGCAATCTATTACTCTAACTAGTTATCTTGCATTAGCACCACTTGCTTTAGTGATGAATATGGGGAATACATTTTTGCTAATTTTACTGTAAAAATCCTTAAGACGCCTATAACAATCGGTGCCATTTACCGGATACCTCACACAAACATCCCAAATTTCAGTGAGAAATTAAAGTCACTAATTACAAACAGACAAATGAATAAGCACCACCTTCTCTTAGCTGGAGACTTCAACATCAACCTTGGCTTACTAGATGATCAGCCTGTAACTGATTTCGTCAACAATATGAACAACACACTTCTCATACCAACAATAACTAAACCAACCAGGCTCACTGAGACAAGTGCAACCATAATAGACCACATATGGACCAATATACTAGCCCCCCTTAAATCAGGGATAATCACAGATAGCACTACAGACCACTACCCTACCTTCCTCCTGACAAACATTAGTAAAGCACCACTTGAATACAACAATGTCTCATTTAGACTCCATGACGAGGCCTCAATAAGGAAGTTCACAGCTGACTTGGAGACTGTTGACTGGCCTACAGAATTCTCCAAGGCCAATGGTATTGATGACTGGACAGACATTTTTCTTAACAAATTACTTAGACTATACAACAAACATTGTCCTATAAAAACGAAACAGATCAAAACAAACGGCTTGGTTGCCCATGGCTAACCAGCAGCATTCTGAAATCCATTGACAAGAAACACCAATATGAAAGCAATATAGACAGGGCTTAATACACAAAGATATTCTTAAACACTATTCATCAGTTCTCACCAAAGTAATAAAGAAAGCCAAACAACTATACTACTCCAGTAGATTCACAGACACTAGAGGAGATATAAAAAAGACTGGAAAACACTCTCTCAGATTCTAGGGACCCACAAACTGAAAAAAAACAAGAATATTGTCCTAACTGAACCTAATGAAACACCACTACATCCCACTGACACAGTTAACAAGATAAACGACTTCTTCTCAACCATAGGATCTAATCTCGCCAATAAAATCCCAAATACCAATGCCCATGCCGGGGACTACCTAGATGGGAATTTCCCAAATTCCTTCTATCTTGCACCAACTGAGCCCTTGGAAGTCACCGAGATTATAAAGTCACTTAAAAATAACTCAGGGAATCTGTACAAACGAGCGGCCCATGTCCTTTCGCATGCTATTTCATTACTTTTTAACAAGTCACTAGAAACTAGCACCTTCCCGAAACTACTCAAGATGGCAAGTATCCAAAACGGTTGGGATCCTCTCCAAGATACGATACTACATGCCGCAAAATGCCCTTCTCACACTATACCACTCACTTATTTATCCATACCTCACCTATGCTATTTGTGCTTGGGTATCAACTGCAGCAACACACCTAAAGCCAATAATAACCCAACAAAAAGCTGCAGTAAGAATAATAACTAAATCCCATCCCTGGCAACACACCCACTCACTCTTCATAGATCTAAACTTACTCCCTGTTCAGTACATCCACACTTACTACTGTGCAATCTACATCTACAGGACCTTAAACTCCAATATCAACCTTTACCTAAAACGCTTTTCCCTTTATATTTTTGACAGAACCCACAGGCATAACACCAGACACAAACATCTCTACGACATTCCCCGTGTCCGACTAAACCTTTAGAAAAATTCAATGTATGTCAAAGGCACTAAAATCTGGAACACCCTACCTGAGAACTCTAGAACTGCTGACACATTCATCACCTTCAAAACTACCATTAGAAAACATCTTATCTCCCTGATACACCCCATCAACTAACTACATGAATACCACCTGGTGGTTCACACTTACACTCACTCACCCATTTGACCATAAACAAAAATATTAATCACAATCTTAAAATAATGAATCCTATTGTACTCCAATATTGAAACTATGTACCGTGCCAAAACAAAAGCATTCACATTGCTAAACTCACAAACTAGTATTTAGTCACTTAGCCATAATACCAACTTACCTCATAATTTGTAATATTTTAAAATAAAGAATTAAACTTAGTCTGCCCGAAATGCCTAGCCATGCTAGGCGTTCTAGTGGTACACTCTGTAATCATTATTTAACTACATGTAAACCACATAATAACCAAATTCTGTAAATTCAACATTGTAATCCTTATAGAGAATATAGATGATATTAGCAAAATTGTTCAAGGAGTACACAAATGACCCGCCATGAAAGGGCACCCTTAGCACTTTTTCTACTTGGAACCAATAAAGCACCTTCAAAAGGGGGAAAGCCCGCCTAAAAAGTCAGGATTTGGTAATGTACCCTCAAATTATGGGCCTTTTTCTTTTTTTTTTGGAACCAAGGGGGGATATTTTGTCCCGGTCCCAAAGAACAACTTCACCCGATGTACCCCTAGAAAGAAAATTTTATGCCCCTTCAAGAAACAGGTTTCATTTTTTTAAGTTTAAAGCCATAAATAATTGTGGAGATTTTAAAAAGCCTAGACAATAGGGGGTATTAAACAGAATTTCCCAACTGGAATGGAAAGATAAATCAGTTAATTTCGATGGGTTGCTCGCCAAAAAGCAAACCAGATGCCGACCCCCAAAGGGGGCTGGACCGAAAACGTGGGGGGTCCCCAAATCTTCCATTATCTCCAGGTAAACAAGAAACCGCCCATTCACCTTTTCAAATTACCCCAAAAAAGGTCAAACTGTAATTGTCCATCTCATTTCCAAATTTCAAAAGGTTATTTAAAATAGTCCAGAATACTTTTTTTTTTTTTTTTTTGTTATTCAAGGGTTTTTGTCCGGTCTTCAGACAAACTCTCATCCGCTGATGATACCACCATATGAATGACATATTTTATTCATTCAGAGTATATATCAGGTTTCTATGTTATTTTATTTGTTTAATATGCAATATTAATGAATTGTGGTAGATAAATAAGCCGTAGAGCTGATATTAGGGAAATTATTGAAGTACAAAATTTCCCAAACTGGAATGGATTAATTGTATTTCAGTTAATTTCAGTGAGGAAAATTGACTCTGCAAATGAGCAAATCCAGATGCGAGCAAGGTCACGGAACGGATTAAACTTGTAAGTGGGGGTCCCACTGTATTCCTTCTATTCTGTCGATTGAGTACAAGAAACCGCCCATTCACTTATTTCAACTACCCAATAAAGTGGTCAGAAATCTGTAATTTGGCCAATTTCACACAAATATCAAAAGATGCCATTTTCAAAATAGGGTCCAGAATAAACTAAAAAAAAATTTTTTGTTCATTAGTCACGTCTCCAGGCCCATCTTATATTATGCTTGCTTTCCATTTTGAATTTTTATTCACACAAAAAAATAGAAGATTTGCTGTTGTGCAGACTACTGCATTATTGTAATGGTTGTATAAACGGTGTTAACCCATTCGTGACTGCGTATTAGACCGGCCACTTGGACATGTATTGGACAGTGACGTCATTTGTTTACTCTTTAACATCGGCAAAAATTGAACACTTCTGCTACTTTGAGCTGAGTTTTAAGGCGCTTTCTGGCGTGAAACTAGTCAAAATTGTGTCTGTTTCTGTAATCTATCTTCCATTCTATCAAGACCAAAAAACGAGAATACAACCATACAAACCATACGAAAATACACTGCACAGTCGGGTTTACAAGTTAAACTTGGTCGCAGTTTTTTCTCGTGATGCACTGTATGCTGCAGGATTTTTTTTATATAGTGAACACTTACCACACAGACCTATTTATTCTCTCATATGTAGGCCAAATTTACCGGTCATAGCTTATCTCAATGATCTGAGCTCATGGTGACCAACAGTGGCTTCAAAGCCACCTTATCTATTAGGGACAATGTACGGTGTATGTGTTTACACAATGAAAAGCATTCTTTTTTTGTTAAACCATGGCAAAGGGCTAAAAGTGAGCAGGTTATAAAAAAATAAATGGAGAAAAAGAAATTGGGAATGACTTATGCAGCAAGTAGTGCCATGAAACAGTAGCTGCAGGTTGGTGTGGGAACCCCGGAAATTTGAAGTTATGCTAGCTGAAACTCCAGTGCCCGATTTCTGATTTGGGAACCGGATTACTGATGGCCAACCTGATTAGGTCTTTCTCATCTTGTTGTGGGTTTTTCACTATTACCAGGTCCAAAACCCCCCTTTTAACAATATTTTTTCTAATGTATCTGCATTTGCTTTTTTTAATCTTTGATTTATTGGATCCCTATTTATTAACTATTTTTTTTCTTGTTTATTCCTAAGGTTTCCGACTCTATCATTATTGTATTATGACCAAATAGCTCATTATTTTCCCTTGATCACTTATCGATATATTTGCTTTTCTTGATTTAGATGACTTAAAAAAATTGAATAGTTTCAGTTTGCCTGTAAATCTAAGAAATCCATTTGTAGTTATACTTGTTGTTTGTCCTTTAGTTTACAATGCATTTTGTTGTTAAATTCTAAGGGCTTATAAACTTTTTTAAGGTTTTTCTTTTTTAGTCACCCAGTGTATCAGTTACTATTTATTGGGTTGGCGTATGGTTTTTTTGGGGGGGGTTCTTTAGCTCTCCCTTTAGTCAGCAATGTGTTCTTAGGTTCTTTAAAAAACCCCCATACATTGGAAAGAAAAATTTTATCTATTTTTTTATTATCAAAAGGCTGTTTCCCACCAAGGCAGAAGGTGAACCAAAAGGGAAAAAAATGCTTTTTAAATCATTCGCTCCATACTGTTTTTTTTCCCCGGGGGTTTGCGCCTACACTACAAAAAAAAATTCAACAAAATCAAAAACCCCTCATTCAGAGTGCAGGAACTGTAAAAAATTTTTTGTTTACTTGTCAAAAGGAACTTCCTATCACAAGACTTAACACACTTGGCCTAAGTGCCCCTCTCTCAACTGTAAAAAATTTTCCCAAATTAAAAAAATGCAGCATCTGACCTACATACACAACTAAAACAACCCCCAAATTTCATGAAATTAAACCCCCAAAAATAGATACTATATCCTCTTTGATGTCATGTAACAAAATATACGCACATATACTATTATACAAAAACGTGAACAAGAGTACAAGATGCACAAAAAACCAGGGGCAGAGTTGGATGATGGCTCTGGGCCTTTTGTGTTGCAATGGGCCCACACCGGGGTTTCCCAGTTCAGAGGGGGGGGGGGCCCAAGCGGGTGCGACCCAGGGGGGGAGCGCCTTTGCTGGAGAAATTGTTGCTCCCCCATAAATCGGTTTGCTTGGATTTCCTCTAAAACATTGCAAGCTTTTGATGATAAGGGATAGCTCTGGCCCTTTTCGTGTTGCAATCATCATCAGGAGCTTGCAATTTCCCAAAAAAAGGGGAAATCCAACCACATGCGATAATGGGGGGCCCTTTGTCCAAAAGGGTTTTCCCCCCCATTGATCGTGTTTGTTTGGGAAACCTTTTCCCTTTTTTCTCCCCAACATTGCAAGCTCAGGGTGTGCTGATTGCAAAAAAGGGGCCTAAACCCTGTCATTCAACTCTGCTTGGGGTTTGTTGTGCTTACATACTACACGCGCGCGTGCGCCACAACCAACCACACACCCCACACACACCACACACACACACACACACACACACACACACACACACACTCACAAAAACACAAACACAAGTAAAAAAACCCTAGTGCCCCTAATCGAAAAGTGCCTGGGGGACAAAATGATAACTAACACTAAAACACACACAAACATAATGGAAGGGTTAGATCAAAGTGTCCCTGTTTGCAGATGATGTGAAGTTAATGGGAGAATTAAATAAATTTTGGGGCCCAAAGGCAGGCCCTTCAAAGAGCCCGGGACAAAAGGGGACACCTGGCCAAAAATGGTTCTCGAATTTAATCCTCCAAATCCCAAAGTCATAAAAGAGGGGGGGGGGGCACAGAAACCACAGACAGAGTATAGGCAGGTGGCCAAAGACGGGAACTCAAATCAAGGAGAAAAATCTTGGGGGGGAGTTAAAACACCGAGCAGTCTCCGGAAACCACATCAATCAGTAATCTGCAGCATATGGGCGCCTGGGAAACCCGAGAACAAACAAATTCCCCTACCTTAAAATAAGGAAAACGTTCCCAAAACACTGTACACCGTTTTATGTCCCCGGCCCAAACTGGAGTATGCAGCACCTGTTTTGGGAAACCCCCAAATTGATAAAGCATTTAAAAAACTAGAGAAAGTACAAAGGTTGGACAAAAGGGTTTGGTTTTCCCGAGCTAAGGGGAATGTTTCCCCTTTAAGAAAGATTAAGGAAATCGGCCCCGACGGGCACCCCGGAGGGCAGGAGGGTCAGGGGGGACATGATAAGACTATTTAAAAAACGCGGTTTGGAAAAAGACAAGGTGACAAAAAACAGGATGTTCCAGGGAGGGGACACCCGAAACAAGAGGCCCCCAATTGGGGAATTTTAAGACACAAAGATTAGAGGATATTTTGGAATTTTTTTTTTCAGTCTTTAGAGTTGTAAGGGAGTGGGTTTCCTAGAAAAAGACGTAGTGGAGGCAGGAAAACCCCCCACAGTTTTAAGAGAGTTTGAAAAGCTCATTTGGGGCGGGGGGAGGGGAGGGGGGGCCCCCCGTAGAACCCGGGAAGAGGCGGGCCAGGACTAAGACCGACCCCTGCAACCACCAAAAAGGTGAGTAAAAAATTGGTGAGTACACACAACAAAACACATACACACACATACAAAAAACATTGCACTGGTTTGGGAAATTTTTCCGGGGGTTTAATTATGTTGTCAATTTACTAAACATAAAACCCGTTTTTTTAAAGACATAATTTAAATTTTTTAATTATCTGTTTTCAAAAATTTATTTAGATCACTGAAGAAACAGTTGGGGAGATCACCTTTATTTAAATTAGCAAAAAAAAATTTGGAAATTTAGTTCACCATGAAAACAACATGTGAAAATAGAAACAAAATTTTGGTAACAGGAAGAAAATGTTTAAAGATCCCACAACGAATTTTAAAAAAAATGTGCAACATTTTGAAATTGATTTTGCTTTTCTGGTTAGAATTTTTATAAAGTATATGAGACTTTTGAAAAATGTTAGTAAATCGCTGTTCAATATCCGTATAAATAATATTGAACTCCTCTACAAGGACTTGGATTACTTAACAAAATGGATTTGTTAACTAGATGATTGAAATGATGGAAGAAATATGAACTCTAATGAGAATAAAAGAAAGTGATTGCAAGAGACAAGTTGAATATATATTTTTAAATTATATTGGGACCAGACAGAAGAATCAAGGGAAAATTATAGATAAAAGAATGTTGTACAAAGAGCACAATATTAAAATACCGAGAAAGTCATATGCTACAAAAACAATAGTTATCAATATTGTTTCAAAATAATAGGCTTGGTGACTGTAAAGATATTACCTCTCAAAAATGTAAGACAAAAATGATAATATTAAGGGTGTCGAGGAGTCAGTACTTAAAACAGCTCCCAGGATGTGAATCAGGGGACATGGATGTGTGTTATGTGCACAATATTAAGTCCGAGGTCGAATTGAGTCAATGTAAAATACAATCGGTTTATTGCAAGTCTTCTCATATGGAAGTGATCCATGACTCTTAAATATTACAGCACAGAAGAATACTGACACAGAACAACATTTGGTAAGAGTGCAAAATTGGGTAAGAAATAAATTAAGTTTCGAAAGAGTGGTTGTTGAGATGGTTTAATAATGTAGAAAGAAAGAAAAGAGGGAATTAAGATATTTAGAATATGTGTAAAATTAGATTGGATGGAAAGGTGTTTTGAGTAGGAGTCGGGGGAAGATTGAAGGGGGGGTGGGGTGTTAGGAGAGGGTGGTAGTGGTGGTTAATGGGATTTGATTGACGTGTGTTGCGTTCCAGGATGGTTAAAATCACTGAAGGTGTTCAGGAAAACATGTTACCTGGACGTAGGCTTTAGAGGTGAACATAGAATTTGCAGTTTTCTTCGCTGAGTTCATCCCATTTTCCTTTGTGAGAAAAAGCAAGTACATTAAAGTGAAATCTAGTAACTTTGTCGAAATAGTTGTACATTTACTTTATACTATTATATTAAGTGCTCGTCAAGTCTATGATTCATTTCTGCTTTCATAGATCCATCTATCAAAGAGTGAACTTTCAAATATCAAAATATATTAACTTCCTCCATCCACTCTGACTTCAAATTTCTGTATAAAAAAATTCTAAATTTTTATGTTGCCTCCATAACTTTTTTTTTCCACTATTCATATTTAATATCCAAGGGAGAGGAGTGATTGCTTCTCTTCTTTGTATGGAATTTGAACGTCTTCCATTACAAGTGCTGTATTACCTCTACTGCTTAATAATTGTCTGACTAAAATAAATCTTATTGGCTGATACATCTAATGAAATGGATGATGTGTTATTTGCATTTAGAGTTTATAGGTGCACATTTTGATGGATTCTGATATCCGGGTGGAAAGACTGCGTCTGTTACTGTCTCAGTGACTTTCGTTTCTGTGACTGCTATGATGTCTGGGGACGTCTCATTGATTCTTTCATGCCACGCCTCACATATATTTGTTATTCCATCCGCTTTCGTATACCAAACCTTCAACTTTTCTAAAACTGTGGTCAGGGAAGAATGTTGGGGTTGGGGGACCGGGAACCCTGGCAGGGGCCTAGGGAGGGGGGGTGCAGTAGGGGTGGGGTTTGCGATGAGGGAGGTGGGGCAGAGGGAACAGTGTGTGGGTTTTGGTTTACATTGTTCAATTGCATTCTGGTTGTCATGGTTGGATTCCCTCTGTGGGTGTTAAGATAAGATAAGATAAGATTTCGTTCGGATTTTTAACCCCGGAGGGTTAGCCACCCAGGATAACCCAAGAAAGTCAGTGCGTCATCGAAGACTGTCTAACTTATTTCCATTGGGGTCCTTAATCTTGTCCCCCAGGAAGCGACCCGACACCAGTCGACTAACACCCAGGGTACTGCTATTTGCTCTGACTAGGTGACAACAGGCCAACAGTGTAAGGAAACGTTTCACGAAATGTTTTCCACCCGCACCCGCCGGAATCGAACCCGGGCCCCCCTCCGTGTTGAAGCGGAGCTGTAGGCCACCAGGCCACCGGGCCACCTAATTTTGGGTATTGTTTGGGTTCCCTGCTCATTGCCGTGTGTGTGTGTGTGTGCGTGTGAGTGTGTGGTGTGTGTGTGTGTGGTGTGTTTGTTTAGTTACTGTGTGTGTGTGGGTGTGTGTGTGTCTGACTCACCAGTTGTAACTCACCGAGTTGAGGTTGCCGGGGGTCCGAGGTCCGAGCTCCTGCCCCGCCTCTCACTGATCGCTACTAGGTCACTCTCCCCGAGCCGTGAGCTTTATCATACCCGCTTAAAAGCTATGTATGGATCCTGCCTCCACTACAAGTTCGCTTTCCCAACTATTCCACTTATGACTACTCCTGTGGCTGAAAGAAATACTTTTCCTAGACATCCCTGTGATTCATCTGTGTCTTTAGCTTCCAACTGTGTCCCCTTGTTACTGTGCCAAACTCTGAACATCCTGTCTTTGTCCACCTTGTCAATTCCCCTCAGTATTTTGTATGTCGTTATCATGTCCCCCTAATCTCTCCTGTACCTCGCAGTGGTCCGTCAGGTTGATTTCCCTTAACCTCTCCTTCGTAGACATACCTCTTAGCTCTGGGACTAGTCTGTTGCAACCTTTGCACTTTTCTCTAGTTTTCTTTTAGCGTGCTTTGGCTAGGTGTGGGTTCCAAACTGGTGCCGCAATACTCCAATATGGGCCTAACGTATACGGTGTCAGGGTCTCTTGAACGATTCCTTATTAAGATGGTCGGAATGCTGTTCTGAGGTTTGCTAGCGCCCATATGCTGCAGAGTTATTTGGTTGATGTGGCGCTTCAGGAGATGTGCCTGGTGTTTATACTCACACCCCAAGAATCTTTTTTTCCTTGAGGAGGTTTGTAGTCTCTTGACCCCTAGACTGTACCCGTCTGCGGCCTTCTTTTGCCCTTCCCCAATCTTCATGACTTTTGCACTTTTGGGTGGATTTAACTCCAGGAGCCAATTGCAGACCAGGTTCTGCAGCCTGTCACGGACTCAGATCCCTTGTAGTTTCTGCCTTGTCTATCGATCGAGTGTAATTCTTCTCATCAACTTCACGGTCATCTGCAAACAGGGACACCTCAGAGTCTATTCCTTCCGTCATGTCGTTCACAATACCAGAAACAGCACTGGTCCTAGGACTGACCCTGCGGGACCCCGCTGGTCACAGTGCCCACTCTGACACCTCGCCACGTACCATGACTCGCTGCTGTCTTCCTGAACAAGTATCCCTGATTCCTTGAGTGCACTACCCTGTTATCCCTGCTTGGTCTCCATTTTTGCGGCCAATCTCTTGTGTGGAACTGTGTCAAACGCCTTCTTGCAGTCCAAGAAAATGCAATCCACCCTCCCCTCTCTCTCTTGTCTTACTGCATTCACCTGTCCATAGAACTCCAGTAGGTTTGTGACACAGGAATTTCCTCCCTGAAACCATCTGGCTGTGTTAGATGAGATCTTCCTTCTATTGTTCCACCACTCTTCTCCTGATAATCACACCATGATTTTGCATACTATACATGTCAGTGACAACTGGTCTGTAGTTTAATGCTTCACATGTCTGTCTCCTTTTTTAAATTGGACTACATTGCTGTTCATCCATGCTCGGCAAATCTCCCTGTTTCGATAGATGTATTGAATATTGTTGTTTAGGGGTACACTAGCGCCTCTGCTCCCTCTCTCAATACCCATGGGGAGATGTTATCTGGCCCCATTGCCTTTGAGGTATCTAGCTCATCAGAAGCCTCTTCACTCTTCCTCGGTTTTGTGTGCACTGTGTCCAGCACTTGGTGGTGTGCCCGCCCCACCTCTCCGTCCTTTCCGGATCCCTTCTGTCTCCTCTGTGAAACACTTCTTTGAATCTCTTGTTGAGTTTCTTCACATACTTTCCAGGTCATTTCCTGTTTCTCTCCTCCTTCCTTCCTTAGCTGATTTACCTGGTCCTTGACTGTGTTTTCCTCCTGATGTGGCTGACAATACAGTTTTTCGGGGTCAATTTGTTTTCGCTGCTAGTCTTTTTCAATATTGTCTTGGGCCTCCCTTCTACTGAGTGCATATTCGTTTCTTCTGGCTCTAAGTCTACGACTGTTCTCCTTATCTTCCTGGGTCCTTGCCTTCTATATTTCTTCCATTTCCCTAGCACATGGTTGTGCCTCCCTGAAACCTTTGGGTAAACCATGGGCTCATCCTGGCTTTTTCATTACTCCTGTTACCCTTGGTACAAACCTCTCCTCAGCCTCCTTCATTTTTTGTTGCTACATATTCCATCATCTCATTAACTGGCTTCCCTGCCAGTTCTCCTGTCCCACTGAACCCGTTCAGGTAGTTCCTCATTCCTTGTAGTCCACCCTTTCTTGTAGTTTGCTTCATTCGTTCATTCGTCCTGGCCTACCTGCTTCTTTCTCCCTCCACTTTGAAGCTCTACTGTGTATTCGAAGCTTAAAACCCACTTGGTCACTGGCCCCAAGGGGTCTTTCATATGTGATGTCCTCGATATCTGCACACTGAAGGTGAATACTATCCAGCCTTGCTGGTTTCACATCCTCTCCTCTCTCTCTTGTAGTGTCCATTACGTGTTGGTACATGAAGTTCACCAGTACCACCTTCCATCCATCTTAGGCCCTCCATGTATCTTGGCCCCCATGGGGTCCACGTTCTCCCAAGCGATCCTCCTGTGGTTAAAGTCACCCATGATGCAGGAGCTTTGCCCTGCAAAAGTGCATGAGCTCTTCTGGTCCACTCGTGCCATGTGTCAAACCTCGCTCTATTGCTCTCGTCGTACTCTTGTCCCCCCCCCCTGCCTTGGCTCCTGCCTGTCTGTGGTGGGTTTATACATCACTTCTATTACCACCTTGGGACCATCCAGAGTGAAAGTGTTTCCCACTATGTAATCACTTTCCTTCTCCGCTATCTCCTCTCATCCAGCTCATGTCAAAAAATTTCAGCGATTTTTGAATCAGCAACGCCACTCCTCCACCCCCCCCCCCTTTGGTTTTATTCCCTCTGTCTTTTCACTCAGGATTTGTATCCCGTTGGAAAGATGGCATCTGTTATCATACCTTAAGCTTGGTTTCTGTAAGAGCTATGATGTCCGGTGATGCTTCTTTGACTCTTTCGTGCCACTCCTCCCACTTATTTGTTATTTCCATCACGTTTTGTGTACCATACCTTCAGTTTCCTTTCCAACACTGGGTTTGGGGGGCCTGTGGGGTGGGAGACCTGGTGGCATATACTGTGGGCTTCTATAGGGCTCGATGTTGGGTGGAGGGCTGTGGGTATGATTGTAGTGTGTGTTGGGATGGTGTATAGGTTGTCAATGTTCTGCAGAGTAGTTGTGTGTGTGGCTTGCCCTTAGCTGGTTCTGTCCTGCTCTGACAGAACTCTGCTGATTCCCCTCCTTGTCTCTTTCCTAGCTCCTTTTTCGTTTTTTTTTGTGTCCTCACCGCTCAGCTGCTGTCGTTCTGATTTTGTTCTGTCATCTGTCTAAGGAACACCCTCTTGTACTCTTGCTTCCGAGGTATTTTCAAGTCGTGGTTTCTCTTGAGGATCTGTTTCCGCACTGTTTCCGTCCTGAGAATCAGCTTGATTGGTCGGTTTCTTCGCCTTCGAGTACCCCCCCTATTCTCTGAAAATTACAATCTCGTCCCTTCTCTTTCACCTATTTCCGTTATGATTTTCCTCAATCCCTTTCCCATCCTTCCGCTTCCTTTCAGTGTGTGTCCCTTTCCTCCTCTCCTGAAGCCCAAGGATAAACACTGATTTTGCTTTCTTTCTTCCTCCCATTGCCTCACCCTCTGTGACCTCTGGATCCTGCCTGTATGTGGCAGTTTCTCCCCTTGATTTTTCCAGTGGCTCTTGATAGCCTTGTTGTGCCCTCAGCATTCGACCTATCACCGTTTGCACCCTCTCCATCGTGCAACACCAGCTATCTCCCTTTCACATCCTTGGTCCTCCTTGGCAGATTGATGTGACCTTAGCATAATTCATAATTCCTTCCCTTCCAGTTTTCAGGCCTCGCAGCTTACATATGCTGTGGTCTCTCTGGTCACATGCCCCTGTAACTTCGCGCCAGCCTATTTATCTCCAACCTCTAGGACCCTATCTTGGCTACTGCAGTTTCGACTTGTGCCTCCCAATTCTTTGTTTCCTGCTCCAACCCTCCTTTCCAATTTCAACAAGAGAGCTCTTCTCTTCCATTTTTTCAGAAAGCTCTCCTCATTTACTCTCCCACTCTTGTTCCATCCTTTTCCCACTGCTCCTCCACCACTCCCTCCCTACCCGAACCATTCTCATCTGATCCTTGGTTCCTGCGAGTCCCCAACATTTTTTTTTTTTTTTTTTTTTTTAAGTGGTAGGAGAGGGGAGAGTAGAGGGGAAAATGGGTGACGAGAGAGAGCAAGAGAAGAGAGAGTCAAGAGAGGGGAGAGAGCAAAGAGAGAGATCGAGAGAGAGAAGGAGCAAGAGAGAGAGCAAGAGAGAAGCAAGAGAGAGAGGAGAGCAAGAGAAGAGTCAAGAGAGAGAGCAAGAGAAGGAGAGAGAAGCAAGAAGAGCAAGAGAGAGAGAGCGAGAGAGCACAAGAGAGAGAGAAGCAAGAGAGGGAGCAAGAGAGAGATAGAGAGAGAAGAGAGAGAGAGCAAGAGAGAGAGCAAGAGAGGAGAATAGAGCAAGAGAGAGAGAAGCAAAGAGAGAGAGAGAGCAAAGATAGAGAAGCGAGAGCAAGAAAGCGAAGAGAGCAAGAGAGAGCGCAGAGAGAGAGCAGAGAGAGAGAGAGCAAGAGAGAGAGCAAGAGAGAGAGAGAAAGCAAGAGAGAGCAAGAGAGAGAGAGAGCAAGAGAGAGAGCGAGAGGAGAGAGAGAGCAAGAGAGAGAGAGAGCAAAGAGAGAGGAGAGAACAAGAGAGGAGAGAGCAAGAGATGAGATCGAGAGAGAGGAGAGCAAAAGAGAGCAAGAAGAGAGAGAGCAAGAGAGAGGAGAGAGCAAGAGAGAGAGAGAGCAAGAGAGAGAGCAAGAGAGAGAGAGAGAGCAAGAGAGCCAATAGAGAGAGAGAGAGAGAGAGAGAGAGAGAGAAGGAGAGAGAGAGAGCAAGAGAGAGAGCAAGAGAGAGAGCGAGGAGAGAGAGAGAGCAAGAGAGAGAGCAAGAGAGAGAGGAGAGCGCAAGAGAGAGAGAGAGCAAGAGAGAGAGAGAGCAAGAGAGAGAGAGAGGGCCAAGGGAAGAAGAGAGCGAGAGCAAGAGAGCGAGAGAGAGCAAGAGAGAGAAGCAAGAGAGCGAGAGAGATGCAAGAGAGAGAGAGACAAAGAGAGAGAGCAAGAGAGAGCAAGAGAGAGAGATAGCAAAGAGAGAGAGCGAAGAGAGAGAGCGAGAGAGAGAGAGAGGCAAGAGAGAGAGAGAGCAAGATAGAGAGAGAGCAAGAGAGAGAGAGAGCAAGAGAGAGCAAGAGAAGAGAGAGCAAGAGAGATGAGAGCACTAGAGATAGAGAGCAAAGAGAGAGAAGAGAGGCAAGAGAGAGAGAGAGCAAGAGAGAGAGAGAGCAAGAGAGAGGAGAAGAGAGAGAGAAGAGAGAAGCAAGATAGGAGAGCAAGAGAGAGAGGAGAGCAAGAAGAGAGAGAGCAAGAGAGAGAGCGAGAGAGAGAGAGAACAAGAGAGAGAGCAAGAGAGAGAGAGAGAGCAAGAGAGAGAGAGAGCCTAGAGAGAGAGATAGCAAGAGAGAAGCAAGAGAGAGAGAGAGAGCAAGAGAGCAAAGAGAGGAGAGAGCAAGAGAGAGAGAGAGCAAGAGAGAGAGAGAGCAGGAGAGAGAGAGCAAGAGAGAGAGAGAGCGAGAGAGAGAGAGAGCAAGATAAGGCAAGAGAGAGAGAAGCGAGCAAGAGAGAGAGAGAGCGAAGAGAGGAATAGCAAGAGAGGAGAGAGAGCAAGAGAGAGAGCGATAGGCAAGAGAGCGAGAGAGAGCAAGAGAGAGAGAGAGCAAAGAGAGAGAAAGAGGAAAGAGAGAGAAGCAAGAGAGAGAGAGAGCATGAGAGAGAGAGAGAGGCAGAAGAGAGAGATAGAGCAAGAGAGAGAGCAAGAGAGAGGAGAGAGCAAGAGAGAGAGGCAAGAGAGAGTGAGAAGAGCGAGAGAGAGAGAGAGCAAGAGAGAGAGAGGGGCAAGATAGAGCGAGAGCAAGAGAGAAGAGCGCAAGAGAGAGGAGCAAGAGAGAGAGAGAGCAAGAGAAGGAGAGCAAGAAGAGAGAGATCAAGAGAGATAGAGACAAGAAGAGAGAGAGAAGCCAAGAGAGAGAGAGGCAAGAGAGAAGCATGAGAGAGAGAGAGCAAGAGAGAGTAGCAAGAGAGTTGAGAGAGCAAGAGAGAGAGCAATAAGAGAGTCAGAGGATAGAGAGCAAGAGAGAGAGAGAGAGAGGAGATAGAGAGAGAGAGAGAGGAGAGAGAAGAGAGAGAGGAGGAGAGAGAGAGAGAGAGTGAGAGAGAGAGAGGGAGGGAGGGGGGGAGGGGTGGGGAGGGAGGGAGAAAGGGAAGGCAAAGGAGGGGGAGAAGGGGAAAGAGGGGGGAGAAATGGGAAGAGCGTGAAGAGGGAGAAAGGCTAGGGGGGAGGGAGGGCAGAATATGGAGAGAGGGTGGGGAAAGGGGAGGGGAAGAGATACTGGGAGGGAACAGATTGTTAGAGGGGGATAGAGTTAATGGGGGGAGATTGTTAGAGGTAAGAGATGTTAGAGGGCAAGAAGGGAGAGTAATAGAGAGAAGAAAGTATAGAGTGATATTAGAGAGAGAGATATAGGTAAAGAGTGAAGAGAGATAGAGACCAGGTCTACTTAGTGTGGAAAGAGGGGGGGGGGCAGAGGAGAAAGGTTCAGATGGTCCCAGTTTCACAGACGGTGTGGGAATCTGTGTGTGTGGTGTGTGTCTGTGGTATGTGTCGTGTGTGTGGTGTGGAAAATTTTTGATAGGGTGATTACCTTTATGTACTTCAACATTAAACAATGCGTAAAGTAAACCATTGGGAGACAACCATATTGTTTTACCGTAGTCACGCCGTGTGTCATGTGAGGAAAACTTAACCACCCCTGGTCACGGCAGGTGGTTCCTTCGACCTCACAATCTTATCCATATCTATACGAGACCCAGTTATGGATTGGATAGCACCCACAAGTACGGTGCTACTAATTAATTGTGGACTGTATAGATTAATTATTAGGTAGCTGAATGAAGGGGGGGAAGGTGGTTACACAGGATTATCCATCAAGGAAAAACACTTGGTACATAATCTCTCCACTTACCAGATATTCTCTGGTGGTTATTTGAGTAGCTGGATTCACTCAAAACCTATCCACTTAAAACATACCTAACTGGCCAGTATCAGTCCTGTTATAACTAGAAGGGTTACTTAACTGGGGTATTGATACTCCTTTATTTCCTCATTTCACCATCTCATTCGATGTCCCAGCTACAAAACCGACACGGTTTCTTAATTCTCAGCAGGACGAGGTACCGTCGGTTTGTCCCGGTTTAGAAGTCCGTTGCTTCCATAAAGCTTCACTATCTCGGTAAGAGAAAATCACACATTCACTCGGAGCAGGGCGATCTATTTCACATCCCGCATTCTCTTAACTCAATGTTATTATCACGGATTACATTACCATTTCGACAAGAACGATTTAACGTCCATAATTATTATACACATTAGAGGTCACTCCATTAAGATCTGAGGCCGATGAGCGAGGATTACACAACGGTATTTCCCCTGGACATACACCATATGGCCGTGCACCAGCACACAACCCGGTCAAACCATTATTCACTAATTTTACCACCTTTTTTACGTGGTCCCGTAAAATCCACGTTCCCTCACTCTTCACCAGAACATTATGACACTTCCTATTAAGAAATGAGGCCTATATATTAAACCTTAGGCCGCCGTGAATGCCAATTTCCTGGTTCCATCTTTCCCAGCCTCCTCACCACAATCAAAACACTCCCGCCGCCCCCATGCCCGAGTCGACCCTATACACCCGCACATCCGTGCAGTGCAAAGGACTCTTGGTTCTACCCTATTGTCAAATACATTTTGACTCATATCGACACATTAAACACCTATTAGGCGTATAGCTTCGGAAAGTATCCCGCCTGTGTTCTAGGGAGTACAAGTTGAGGAACATCAAGCGTTCCAGTAACTGAAGTGTTTTATCAGGGTTATGTGTGCCATAAAAGTTCTCTGTGCTTTTTCTAGGTCAGCAGTTTCACCTCCCTTGAAAGGTACTGTTAGTGTGCAGCAATATTCCAGCTAGACAGAAGCAACCTAAAAGATTTGTCTTCATGGGCTTGGCATCGCTAGTTTTGAAGGTTCTCATTATCCATCCTGTCATTTTAATATTACAAATCAGATCTTACTCCAAAACCAATATTATTTCATAGTGACCATCTGTCATTTAACTTTGTTTACCATTACTTAATTTTAGTCCTTATATTTTCTCCTTTATTTTAGCTTTATATAACTACCCTAGTTTATATATTCACAATTGTTAAAATAATCAAGGTGCTATTCTCAGGTGCTAAAGTAGAATAAGTTCACAATTTTGCCATTATATTCCAAAGCTCATTTATTTGATTACCACTTTATTGTTCACCACAACTTATATTAGTCCCTTTTATATTATAATTTTATACTATAATTCTAACTTTAAAGAATTACCTTTATAGTACTACCTACTATCATATTCCCAAGCTCCATTATTTGATCATCACTTTATTTGTATTAGTCCCTTTTATTGTCTCCTTTATTTTAGCTTAAAAAAAAAAAAAAAAAAAAAAAACTACCTTAGCTCATTATTTTACATTTGTTAAATAATTCAGGGGGCTATTTTTAGCTTAAGACTATTTACTTTGTTTTATACTTAATTCTACTATAGATTCACTACAAATCTTATGATTACAAGCATGATCCTGATACCAACCCCTTATTTAATGACTTAAATTATTCAAACAGTTACTGTAATTACTACACTGCAGAACAATCAAAGGCACTTCTTCAGTGCCAGCAACAACTAACTATCTTTAACTACAATAACAGATCTTTAAGCAAGCATTCGATGACCTCATAGCATTACTAAATTCCTTACATGCCAATATGTCCATCATTACACTAACTGAAACCTGGCTAAGCCTGATAGTACAGATGTCTATGCCATTCCTGGTTACACAGCCATACACAACTGTAGGCCAGACCAACAAGGGGGTGGCACAGCCATATACTACCAGACCAACTAGAATGTATCACTAATACTTGCACAAGGATGAACATGGGGAATATATAAATAGCCAAATTCAAATCCAAATACCTACAAAAAACCTCACTTTGATAAACATCTACAGGTTCCACAGTCAAACATTAGCCAATTTAGTAAAAACCCTAGGAAGATTGATAACTGATGCACGCATGAACAAAGATCACTTACTACTCTCAGGTGACTTCAATATAAATCCCTGCAAGACCAGGCCCCCACACGTTACTGAATTCACAAACACAGTGAGTAAATGTATGTTGTCCCAACAGTAACAAAACCTAAAGAGTTACAGAGACTAGTGTTTCCCTACTTGACCACATCTGGACCAACACCATATCCCCTTTAAAAATCAGGCATAATTACAGATAATACCACAGCCACTACCCTACTTTCCTCATAAAAAACTCTTGGAAACTACCCAAGGCACTACTAAAGTCACCTTTAGGGCTTCACAATGAGGCAGCCATTAATAACTTCACAACAGCAGAAGCAAACATTGACTGGCACATGAGCTAGAAATCTATACAGATATTGACGAATGTATTAATAATTTTCTAAAAAGACCCAATTTCCTTATAACAAGCACTGCCCTAAAAAAACTAAACAGATGACAGCTAAGAGACTGAAACAGTCCCTGGCTAACACCCAGCATTCTCAAAACCATAAATACAAAACCCAATATGAAAAACAGTACAGAATGGGTCACATAACCCGAGACCAAACAAAACGTTATCGTTTAATCCTAACCAGCCTGATAAGAAGGGCAAAAAAATTGTATTATGAAAACAGATTATCCAACTTACGAGGTGATAAAAAAAAAGACCTGGAAAACCCCATCAGAAATTCTGGGAACAAAAAAGATATCACGAAAATAGCGCAATAAAATTAGCAAAATCAGATGAACCCAACTCCCAGCAACAGAAACAGCAAACAGACTCAATGATTTCTTCTCCACTACAGGACAAAACCTTGCCCTAAAATCCCAAGCTCAGATACCCCACCAAATGACACCTCACCCGGGAACACCCGAACACACTGTTCCTAGCTCCGACTAACCATACGAAGTCTCCCTTATTATCAACACACTAAAAAACAAGGCAGGAGATTTAAATACCTTACCACCCTTTATATACAAAAAAGTGTCACAAGTGCTATCACCAATCAATTTCAACACTCTTTAACAAATCCATTGAATCCTCCACCTTCCCTACAGTACTCAAAATAGCAAGGGTCACCCCGATCCACAAAGGAGGAGACCAAACAGAGTTGAATAACTATAGGCCCAAATCCAACTTACACCCTCTCTCAAAATCTTCGAAAAATTAATTCATAAACGAATCTACTCCTACCTTATCTCCCAAAACATACTAACCCCTGCCAATTTGGATTCAGGCCTAATAAAAATACAATGATGCTATTATACACATGCTAGAACATATATACACTGCAATAGAGAAAAAAGAAGTCCCCTGGGGATCTTCATTGACTTACGTAAAGCTTTTTTTACAGTTGACCATGACTTGCTCCACGTAAAATTGTCACACATGGTATAAGAGGGCACTCCCTCAACTACCTCAAGTCATACCTCAGCAACAGAAGCCAATATGTGTACGCAAATGGGGGGAAACTTTTTCCCGCACAACCAATTACAGTTGGTGTCCCACAGGGAAGTGTCCTTGGCCCCCTTTTCTTTCTCCTATTTTTAAATGACCCCACAAATGCTTCGAATTTCCAAAACCCCACTATTTGCAGTGACATAAACGTTTCTCCCCTCCGAGCCGTCACGTAGCCAATA
>NW_026484184.1:0-66774 GCF_026875155.1 Cherax quadricarinatus | reverse complement strand
GGGGGTTGGAAAAAAATTTTTGTGTGTCACGGACCACAATGGAACTAAGTCACTTCGGCTTTTTATCGGCTTATCGTAGGTAATCTACACATATTTTACTAGGTGTGATAATTATACTTATGTGTACTTCTACTTAAATAAACTTACTATACTTATTTAAATTGCTTACTTCACTCTCTTACTTAACTTGATAAGCAGTGTTCACTAAGGTATAAGCTGTCAGCTTACTAGAGTATAAGTCATCAGTAGACCTTACTTTACTTACCAGGGTGTAAGTCGTCAGTGGACCTTACTTTACTTACCAGGGTGTAAGTCGTCAGTGGACCTTACTTTACTTACCAGGGTGTAAGTCGTCAGTGGACCTTACTTACTTACCAGGGTGTAAGTCGTCAGTGGACCTTACTTTACTTACCAGGGTGTAAGTCATCAGTGAACCTTACTTTACTTACCAGGGTGTAAGTCGTCAGTGGACCTTACTTTACTTACCAGGGTGTAAGTCGTCAGTGGACCTTATTTTACTTACCAGGGTGTAAATCGTCAGTGGACCTTACTTTACTTACCAGGGTGTAAGTCATCAGTGGACTTTACTTACCAGGGTGTAAGTTATCAGACCTACTTACCAAGGTATACGTCATCATTGGACATTACTAACGAAAACTTAATTCGCCAGTGGACCTTACTAAGGTATAAGTCGTCAGAGGATTTTACCAGGGTGTAAGTCGTCAGTAGACCTTACTTACCAAGGTATAAGTCGTCAGTGGATCTTTCTCACCAAGGTATAAGTTGTCAATGGACCTTACCAGGTTACAAATAGTCAGTGGACCTTACTAGGGTGTAAGTCGTCAGTCGACCTTACCAAGGTATAAGTAGTGAGTGGACCTTACTTACCAAGGTATAAGTTGTCAATTGACCTTACCAGGTTATAGTCGTCAGTAGACCTTACAAGGGTGTAAGTAAGTAAGTTTATTCAGGTATACACAAATACAGTTACATAGAATTATCATACATAGCAGCATATGTGTAGAGAACCTAGGATGACCCAAAACAGTCAGACAGAGTGACTTATTTCCATTGTCGTCAGGGGACCTTACCTACCAAGGTATAAGTCGTCAGAGGACCGTACTTACCAAGGCATAAGTCGTCAAAGGACCTTACCAAGGTATAAAATCAAAGTTTATTCACTATAAGGATTACAATGCGGGGTTTACAGATTTTGGTTATTGGGTGGTTTACATGTAATAAAATACTAATTACAGAGGGGACCACTAGAATACCTAGCATGGCTAGGCATTTCTGGCAAACTTAATTCTTAACCCTAAATTATTACAAATTGTGGAGTAAGTTGACTAAATACTAGTTTGTGAGTTTAGCAATGTGAATGCTTTTGTTTTGGCACAATACATAGTTTCTATATTGGAGTATCACAGGCAAACTTGTGACTAGTAAGGAATCATTATTTTAAGATTAAGATACGTATTTCTGTGCTTATACTAGTCATATGGGTGAGTGAGTGTAAGTGTGAACCACCAGGTGGTTTTTATGTAGTTAGTTGACGGGGTGTATCAGGGAGATAAGATGTTTTCTAACGGTAGTTTTGAAGGTGATGAATGTTTCTGCAGTTCTAGAGTTTTCAGGTAGGGTGTTCCAGATTTTAGAGCCTTTGACATACATAGAAATTTTGTAAAGGTTTAGTCGGACACGGGGAATGTCGTAGAAATGTTTGTGTCTGGTGTTAAGCTTGTGGGTCCTGTCACAACTATCAAGAAAGCATTTTAGATCAAGGTTAATATTGGAATTTAAGGTCTTGTATATGTAGATTGCACAGTAGTAAGTGTGGATGTTCTGAACAGGGAGTAAGTTTAGATCTATGAAGAGTGGGGGGGGGGTTTCCAGGGATGGGATTTAGTGATTATTCTTACTGCGGCTTTTTGTTGAGTTATTATTGGCTTTAGGTGTATTGCTGCAGTTGATCCCCAAGCACAGATAGCAGAGGTGAGGTATGGATAAACGAGTGAATGGCATAGTGTGAGAAGGGCATTTTGCGGCACATAGTATCGTATCTTGGAGAAGATCCCAACTGTTTTGGATACTTTTTTTGATATGTGTTGGATATGGGTGCTGAAATCAGGTTGTTGTCGAGGTATAGGCCTAGGATTTTGCCCTCATTATGTCTGGTAATTAGAGTGCTGTCGATCTTAATGTTTAGTTGTGCAACACCTGCCCTGCTACCAAACATAATATAGTAGGTTTTGTCAGTGTTAAGCGTAAGTTTGTTGGCTGTCACCCTAGTTGATATTTTGAGCAGCTCCTCATTAACAATGGTGTTGAGGGTGGCAAGATTAGGGTGAGAGATGACATAAGTCGTGTCGTCAGCAAAGAGAATGGGTTTCAGGTGTTGGGATACGTTTGGAAGATCATTGATGTAAATGAAGAAGAGCAGGGGTTCAAAGACACTTCCCTGCGGAACTCCAGTATCAAGTGGCCGTGTTGATGATGCTGTGTCTTTAATGGTGACATACTGATACCTTTTTGTAACGTAGGATTTGAAATATGCAAGCGCATGGCCTCTTATATCATAATGGTCAAGTTTGTGGAGTAGAATGCCGTGGTCTACTGTGTCAAAAGCTTTTCTTAGGTCAATAAAAATTCCTAGCGGATATTCCTTATTTTCCAATGCTGTGTAAAACAGATCTAACATTTTTACAATTGCATCATTAGTGCTTTTATTTTTTCCTGAATCCAAATTGGCAGGGGTTGAGTATGTTTTGTGACGTTATAAATGAATACAGTCTTCTGTGCACGAGTTTCTCGAAGATATTTTTTTTTTATATTTTATTTCAAACTCAGGTACAAAATATATGGGTACATAATCAATATGTAACAAGATAGAGGCAGTGAACAATGATCAACTGTGACTACACAGTACTGAAGAAGCACATATATAATGACAGAACTGGCTGCTGCACTCAAATCAAACACCGCTTGTACGTACTGTGCTTCACATGAACACCGCTTGTACGTACTGTGCTTCACATGAAAAGGTGGTCATACATACATATACATATATATATATATACATATACACACACACACATATATACATATATACATACATATATATATACATATATATATACATATACATATACATACGTATACACGTATACACATACATACATACATATACATACATATACACATACACACACATACATACATATACAACCCACCCAGTAAAGCTTACACTCCCCCCCCCCCCCATGAAAACGTGCCACTTTCACCTTAGATACACAGTGACAAATCTCTTATACATACACATTTGTAAAAGCATTAAAAACTTCAATGACAATATATATATAAACACAATCCAGCCAGCTAAACGGCTGACACTATAATACAAGGAATGTCTGAACCTGATGGCTCACATCCACCATAGAACACAATCCACCTACCCTCAATACCCTATGGTAATAATTAATATTCGTGCACACTTCAACCCCCCCCCCCATGCCTAGTAACTGTGTCTGCCATCACCCCTCATAACCACCAACAGTCCTTGATAGTAATTAGCGTCTTATAATATATCACCTAAAAAAACACGCTACAACACATAAACCTACCACATATATAATAAATGTACACATTATTCCCTCAGCAGACAGATTATTTACACTGTCGGAGATAATCTATACATCATCATCTACAGAGAATGGACAACATTAGACATCTAAAATAATATGACATGTGTATCACATGACCTGCTATTGCAGAGATTACTTACACTCCTACCCCCCCCCCCAAGTGAAAAACTGACCAGTTTCACCTGGCTATACACAAGATCAAAAACTCATTCACTTGAACATATATAATGAAAATGTGAAAAAACATCTGTAACAATATATAAGCAAAAACACCCCAGGCAAGATCTTACATTATATACAATACCAAAACGTTCCAATAGTTAAAAAACAGGTATGAAAACTCATTATAGGTAGACATGTATAATTACAGGTTAAAATATGCTTATATACTAACATGCTTTTGTACATCCTTACAAAACATGAAGGAATCCTTAGATAAATTATAATCATCGGTGTTCACAATAACACCAAGACATTACATTGAATACCACATTGAATATCACCTCAACATCCTTCCTCACACAATTCCACACACACTCACACAATTCCACACACACACTCACACAATCGACCTCTGCAACACCCCCCCCCCTGGGAAGGCCAGCCCGTTCATTCCCCTGACAGCTTATAAAGACCATAAATCCTCAAAAGAAGTCCCTGTAGCCCTCCGAGAAATCCCTCTCCCACCTTCTACCATATATTTCCCTGTTGCGACACTTTGTTCTATAAAAGGATGCTGCTATGGCCATCCTACGTTCCTCCGCCCTTTGTCTCTCATTGCCATGATATATACACAAAATCAACCATTAAGTAAGCACAGCCCTTTGAACCTTTACCCCAACCCCACCTACATTCTAAACTAAGAGCTCTCAAAACCGACAACCCTGTCCCCCCACATACCGGATTACTTTCCCTAACCATTCCCGCACAATCCCTAGGCTTTCACAAAAATTAAACTACATGAAAAGTGATTCATCTACCCCACAAACCTGACACATCCCACCCTCCCTTATTCGCCTATTTCGTTAAAACAACCCCAGACGGCAATATTCCGTGAAGAAACCTATACATTACCTCCCTCACGCGTGGCCGGATGCGTAACCTTTTAATCGGCCCCAAATGTCTTCCCTGCGTACATCGGGTACACTCCTTCCGTTGCCACTACCACCCTAGGCCATATCTTCCTCTCCATGGACCCTACCCGCATGTTTCTCGGCTCTCTGACCATCATCAATAGACGCAACAACTCCTCACCATCTCTCAAATCTTGTCCCTTCCACCATCTCCGAAGATCTCCCTGCAGCATCCCCAACCCTCCATCCCTTCCCCCGAGCCTTAGCAACCCATTTTTCACATATACACACTTCAACCTTCTTTCCAAATGAATTTACCCCAGCCCTCCCAAGGCCACCGGAAGTGTTACCACCTCTCTTTTCAAACCAATCGCATCCTGAACCCAGATAAAACGGAAAACTCTGCTCAACAATCTCCGGACATCCCCATACACCAAAGGGTACAAAGCTGCCACATGCCATATTTTACTGTACAAAAGCACATTGACCACAATGACCCTCTGGTGTAGCGTAAGATGTGTCGGCCTCAATCCTGACAATCTTCCCAATACCCTATCTACCACACCCTTTGAATTATTCTCCCTCGCCATCTGAGCATTACCCATATACACAACTCCACAAATTTTCACCGGTCCACGACACTCCACCTCACCCCCCCACCCCCGCCCTCCTGCCCATCCCATTCACCCAATATCATGAGCTTTGATTTATGCACATTCACTGCCATACTGTTGCCATCCCAAAAACATCTATAACTCTCTCCAGACGCTCCAATCCCTCCTCCCACTCACTAGGACAGTTGTGTCATCAACGTAACCTATGATACTGGGACTCCCACCTCGTATGTCCTCCCTTACCCCTCTTGTATGCACATTTCCATGCCCTATAAAAACGGGTTCTGTAAACATGCAAATAATATTTGTGACAACGGGCAACCTTGCCTCAATCCCTGCCCATTTTCACATGCAACCCACCCTCCCATTTTATCTGTACACACATCCCAGCTCCCCGATATAAAGTACGTGCCAATTCACAATGTCCTCCCCGAACCTTGCCACTCCATGATTCTCCACAGAGCCTCCTCTCGACACTGTCATATGCCGTTCTCCAATCCAACGCCAATACCCCACGTTCCCCTCTTGTGGACCCTCAATAAACCTTCTAATAACCCCATGCCCCTCATACATTGATCTCCCCGGAATCCCATATTGACCCCTCACTATTACCTTTCCAATGACCTTTTTTATACGATTTCCCAAAATTTTTGCAAAAAGTTTGTAGTCTGCACACATGAGTGATATCATCCGGTAATCTCTCACTGTGCACTGACTTTCACCCTTTGGCACCAAAACTACTAGTGCTGTCGCCTGCAAAGGTCCCAACGCACCCCTCTCTTTTATGATATTAAATAATTGCACCAAAAATCTTTTTAATACTCCCCAATGCTGTATGTAAAACTCCGCAGCAGCCATCTATCCCCGGTGCCTTACCCCTGCTCATACTCATTAAAGCCGTCCACACCTCGTCTCCACAATAGGCCCTGTAACTGTTCCCTGTCGTCCCTGTCCAGCACACTCCGCACCCATCCCCCTGTCTCTCTTAAAGCCCCTCTCTCTCACCCACACTCCTCATATGTGCACTAAGCCAAGAATCAACATACCCTCCCATCCCTCCGTTGTCACCAAGTCTTGTTCCTCCCTATACCCCTCGTGTCCTCAAGAACTCTCAAACCCACCATTTCCATTGCAAACGCGCCGGCGCCCCTGCCCTCGCAGGACACACACCGATGGTCTATCACCCCACATGACCTCCTCCAACCCCCTAAAACCCTTGCCGCATCAAACCTCTCATTTTGCACTTCCATTAGGCGTTCCTTCACTCCTTGTATGTCAGCCACAGGGGCTCCCATCCCCCCCCTTCCTCTCTCATAATACTCCCTTAACTGCCCCTCAAGATACCTAATAAGCCCATAAGCCAACTGATTCTCGTGCCTTCCCTGTCGGACATAGAACTCTCGAATCCTCGTCTTCGCCGTCACATCCCACCATCTCACACATCCCCATTGACTTCCATCCTTCCCATAAGCCTTTCCACCATTGTGCAAATAGGACCCTCCCCTCAACATCTTGAAGCAACCGAACATTCAATTTCCAATAACTCTTATACCTGTTCGGCCGACCCTCCCATCCCAAATCCACCAAAACCCTCTATGATCAGAAAAAAAGACATCCAAAACCCTTACACACTCCGCACCACAGCTTTCCTTGTCACGTATATCCTGTCAGCCGTGCAGCATACCCCTGCCTCACAAAGGTGTGCTGCACCTCCCACGCGCCGCCCCCCTCTACATCCACCAACCCCACCCCTGTTAACAGGTCCCTCAGAACGCCAGAACAATATCCTGCTCCCCTAGGTTCCACATCCTTGCGGCGTATAACGCAATTCCAGTCCCCTCCCACCACAGCTAATGCTGGAAGCGACCTTAAGTGATACACCAACACTTCACATACAAACTCATTCTTCACTCGACTGTCCCCTCCGCCGGACCATAAACACACACAAAAGACATCTTATCTCTTCCCCATGTCCCATCCACTCTTATAACCCTCCCCTCACCCCCTCCTCACAATGATGTACAGTAAACGGGCTAGCCTCCCTCACCAAAATAGCCACTCCTCCTTTCAATCTCGTTGAGTGTGCCGCATATACAGTATACCCCTCAATCATCAACATACAACCGGCTTGTGGTTGTGCTCTTGCACAAACACTACATCTACACCATACCTAATGAGCATCTCATGAAACCATTCACACTTCCTAGAATTTTTCAGACCATTAACATTTATAGAGAGACTCTTGAATTTGTCAATGGAGGTTTTCCTTTACGTATTGCACCACCTTTATCCCCCTTCCCCTTTATACGCCCTTGATCTTCAATCACCATTCTGTGATCTGCTTTCACATGCCCCTTGCCCTGGACCCCCAGGTCCATGCTCAACCACTTCAGCCCAAACCTTTTTGCCGAACGCTGTGCCGGAGTGAGCACATCCACATCGTTCCACGTCCGAGGGCACTGCCGCTCTCTTCCGCGACACTCGAGCCTTTCTTCCCGCCTCCACCTGGAAGCCATCCCGTGCACTTCCGCCACCACTGTGCCAATTTGCAACCAGCCTCAACCTGGGTCTCTGACATGCCTCCCCCCTCTCACCACCTGGAACCCCGCAGCATCCAGGGCACCCACAAGCCCCTCAACTGTGACCTCTCCTGGGGTCCCTAACAGGTCGTGGAGGACTGAATCAATGGTAGCCTCCACGGCCCTGTCCTCACCCAGTGACACCACATCTTTGGTCGCCGGTGCCTGCCCGGTAGTGCATGTCTCTCTCGGAAGAGTTACACACTCTTCCTCCTCAAGGCCTCCTCGACCTCCACACTCCAAGCCTTGTTCAAGGAAACCGACTCAGGTCGTGCCAAATCCAACGTCCCAAGGTCCTCTGATGCCTCCTTATGCTGCTCCTTCGCCTGTGTACCTGTTGCTTAACACACTGCGCAGCAATGTGATCATATGCACCACATAATCGACAGGTACGTTGTTGCCCTGCGTAAGTCACCATTACCTGAGTCCTGAAGTCTTCTAGGAAAATTATAGAAGGAATAGGATGCCTCAATGTCATTTTTAAGGAAAAACTTCCTTCAGGCATCCCAGAATATGATCTTCCTTCCATTTCCCCAATGTCGCCATATGAACAGTCCCAAACTTCTCGAAGGCGGCACGTAGGTCTGCCTCATTAGCCTCAAAGGGTACATTTTTTATCTTCACCCACGTATAATGGCGGGACACATCATGTAGCCTTACCGTCACTGCAGGATTCACTGGTACACAAAGATCTTGGAACCTGGCGAACTATGTCCTCATATTACACTTGCATTGAGAAATTTCACAAAAATTCTATATGCCCCGTTCAAGGCTACACCATACAGCTCTTCGTTGGCAATGCCGTATGTGTCCCTGATGATGGCAGGTAATAAAACTTGAGCTGAGTGGGCATGCACAGCCCCACGCACCACTTCAATGCCTACAGTGTTTACCCTTCTTCTTGCCGGCTGCGCCATTTTGAGAAAACCAAGTTGTCACCGGCTGACAGCAGAGGGCAGGCTCAGCTCACGTCCGCTCGTCCCAAAGGTTGAGCGACGAATGTCTCTCGAAGATATTGGATAGCAACGGTAAGTTTGATATTGGCCTATAGTTGTTTACATCTGCAGGGTCACCACCTTTATGTATTGGTGTAAGGCATAAGTCGTCAGAGGACCTTACCAAGGTATAAGTCGTCAGGGGACCTTACTTACCAAGGTATAAGTCGTCAGGGGACCTTACCTACCAAGGTATAAGTCGTCAGGGGACCTTACCAAGGTATAAGTCGTCAGAGGATCTTACCAAGGTATGAGTCCTCAGAGGAACTTACTTACCAAGCTATAAGTCGTCAGGGGACCTTACTTACCAAGGTAAAAGTCGTCAGGGGACATTACTTACCAAGGTATAAGTCGTCAGAGGACCTTACTTACCAAGGTATAAGTCGTCAGGGGACCTTACTTACCAAGGCGTCAGGGGACCTTACCAAGGTATAAGTCGTCAGAGGACCCTACCAAGGTATAAGTCGTCAGGGGACCTTACTTACCAAGGTATAAGTCGTCAGGGGACCTTACATACCAAGGTATAAGTCGTCAGGGGACATAGACTCATTAGAGAATGGACATAGACTCATTAGAGAACATACAGAGAAGAATGACTAAAATGATTTACTGTGCAAGAAAGGTATAAAATACCGACAATATGAAAGTTAAGACACATGTGCAACATCTGGATATCTTTATTGTAGTAGACGTTTCGCCATCCAGTGGCTTTATCAATACAGATTCTAGGACATAATAGGAAGACAGTAGAACTATATACAAAAGATGAGGTAATCAGTCCCTCGGCCTTGGAATTAGTGTTCACAGCATCGTGGTGGAGGAGAATCTGGAGCAAAGACAAGAAGACTGGCGGTTTATATAGGCGTCAGTGGATAGGGACGGGCAGCAGACGAGGGCAAAGTCACTGGTAGGCGGGATTCCCCAGTGGAAGTAGGTCCTTCCCAAAGAGATGGGTTAGTTGCAGCAGCCGTTGAAGGTCTTGTAGATGTCCTCTGAACCAAGATTCCATGATGTTGCAGTGTCTGACAAGTTGTGCAAGAAAGGTATAAAATACCGACAATATGAAAGTTAAGACACATGTGCAACATCTGGATATTTTTATTGTAGTAGACGTTTCGCCATCCAGTGGCTTTATCAATACAGATTCTAGGACATAATAGGAAGACAGTAGAACTATATACAAAAGATGAGGTAATCAGCCCCCTGGGCCCTTTGGGAGTTAGTGTTCACAGCATCGTGGTGGAGGAGAATCTGGAGCAAAGACAAGAAGACTGTCTTTCATATTGTCGGTATTTTATACCTTTCTTGCACAACTTGTCAGACACTGCAACATCATGGAATCTTGGTTCAGAGGACATCTACAAGACCTTCACGGCTGCTGCAACTAACCCATCTCTTTGGGAAGGACCTACTTCCACTGGGGAATCCCGCCTACCAGTGACTTTGCCCTCGTCTGCTGCCCGTCCCTATCCACTGACGCCTATATAAACCGCCAGTCTTCTTGCCTTTGCTCCAGATTCTCCTCCACCACGATGCTGTGAACACTAACTCCAAGGCCGAGGGACTG
The DNA here is from genome assembly GCF_026875155.1 of Cherax quadricarinatus. Taxonomy (NCBI): domain Eukaryota; kingdom Metazoa; phylum Arthropoda; class Malacostraca; order Decapoda; family Parastacidae; genus Cherax; species Cherax quadricarinatus. The sequence goes on along the minus strand of NW_026484184.1, from coordinate 56,305 downwards.
ATTACCTCATCTTTTGTATATAGTTCTACTGTCTTCCTATTATGTCCTAGAATCTGTATTGATAAAGCCACTGGATGGCGAAACGTCTACTACAATAAAGATATCCAGATGTTGCACATGTGTCTTAACTTTCAAAATGATTTACTGTGTAAGGAACCTCCCGTATGAAGATAGACTTAAAGCCTTAAATCTCCACTCTCTGGAGAGGCGTAGAATGAGGGGAGATATCATTGAAGTGTATAAGTGGATGACGGGCATAAACAAGGGAGACATTAATAAAGTACTGAGGGTGTCGAACCAGGTAAGAACCAGGAATAATGGATTTAAGTTGGATAAATTTAGATTTAGAAAGGACATAGGTAAGTACTGGTTTTCTAACAGAGTTGTAGATGCGTGGAACAGTCTTCCCAGTGGGGTGATAGAGGCTAGGACCTTGGGTAGCTTTAAGAAGAGACTGGACAAATATATGAGTGGGAGGGGCTGGGTTTGATTGGTGTTGGGGGGTGCGGGAGTTGTTTCTTGAGTAGCTTTAGGTAGATGTCGTTTTGATAAGGACCTGCCTCGTATGGGCCAGTAGGCCTTCTGCAGTGTTCCTACATTCTTATGTTCTTATAAGTCGTCGGGGGACATTACTTACAAAGGTATAAGTCGTCAGAGGACCTTACTTACCAAGGTATAAGTCGTCAGAGGACCTTACTTACCAAGGCATAAGTCGTCAGAGGACCTTACCAAGGTATAAGTCGTCAGAGGACCTTACCAAGGTATAAGTCGTCAGAGGACCTTACCAAGGTATAAGTCGTCAGAGAATCTTACTTACCAAGATATAAGTCGTCAGGGGACCTTACTTACCAAGGTAAAAGTCGTCAGGGGACATTACTTACCAAGGTATATGTAGTCAGGGGACCTTACTTACCAAGGTAAAAGTCGTCAGGGGACATTACTTACCAAGGTATAAGAACATAAGAACATAAGAAAAGAGGAACACTGCAGCAAGCCTGTTGGCCCATACTAGGCAGGTCCTTTACAATTCATCCCACTAACAAACATTTGACCAACCCAATTTTCAATGCCACCCAAGAAACATGCTCCGATGTGCAAGCCCCTCTCAAATCCAACCCCTCCCACTCATGTACTTATCCAACCTAAATTTGAAACTACCCAAAGTCCTAGCCTCAATAACCCAACTAGGTAGACTGTTCCACTCATCAACTACCCTATTTCCAAACCAATACTTTCCTATGTCCTTTCTAAATCTAAACTTATCTAATTTAAATCCATTACTGCGGGTTCTCTCTTGGAGAGATATCCTCAAGACCTTGTTAATATCCCCTTTATTAATACCTATATAAGTCGTCAGAGGACTTTACTTACCAAGGCATAAGTCGTCAGAGGACCTTACCAAGGTATAAGTCGTCATGGGACCTTACCAAGGTATAAATCGTCAGGGGACCTTACTTACCAAGGTATAAGTCGTCAGGGGACCTTACTTACCAAGGTATATGTCGTCAGAGGACCTTACCAAGGTATAAGTCGTCAGAGGACCTTACCAAGGTATAAGTCGTCAGAGGACCTTACCAAGGTACAAGTCAGGGGACCTTACTTACCAAGGTATAAGTCGTCAGGGGACCTTACTTACCAAGGTATAAGTCGTCAGAGGAAGTGTGAATTGCTCATTACTCTAAAATTTGTTTATGATTGCAGCCATGTATAAACGTAAGTAACCATTCTTACAGTATTCATTACCTTTGTAACTTGTGAGTTCATTACCTTTGTAACTTGTGAGTTCATTACCTTGTACCTAGTTCAGCCATCAAAACTTTGGAGCCCGGTCCCTGGACCCATTGTGTACCTCTGTAATCTGTAAATACCTTTGTAACTTGTCATGATTGTGACTAGACCTACCTGGAGTTCATTACCTTTGTAAATTGTGAGTTCATTACCTTTGTAAATTGTGAATTCATTACCTCTGTAACTTGCTCAGCTATCAAAACTTTGAGGCCCAGTCCCTGGACCCATTATGTACCTCTGTAATCTTTTGACTACCGCCCACAGGATGGGAATGGGGTGCATAATAAACATATTAAACTAACTAACTAACCTTACTTACCAAGGCATAAGTCGTCATAGAACCTTACCAATGTATAAGTCGTCAGAGGACCTTACCAAGGTATAAGTCGTCAGAGGATCTTACTTACCAAGGCATAAGTTGTCAGAGGACCTTACCAAGGTATAAGTCGTCAGGGGACCTTACCAAGGTATAAGTTGTCAGAGGACCTTACCAAGGTATAAGTCGTCAGAGGATCTTACTTACCAAGGTATAAGTCGTCAGGGGGACCTTACTTACCAAGGTAAAAGTCGTCAGGGGACATTACTTACCAAGGTATAAGTAGTCAGAGGACCTTACTTACCAAGGTATAAGTAGTCAGGGACCTTACTTACCAAGGTAAAAGTCATCAGGGGACATTACTTACCAAGGTATCAGTCGTCAGAGGACTTTACTTACCAAGGCATAAGTCGTCAGAGGACCTTACCAAGGTATAAGTCGCCAGAGGACCTTACCAAGGTATAAGTCGTCAGGGGACCTTACCAAGGTATAAATCATCAGGGGACCTTACTTACCAAGGTATAAGTCGTCAGGGGACCTTTCTTACCAAGGTATTAGTCGTCAGGGGACCTTACTTACCAAGGTATAAGTCGTCAGAGGACCTTACTTACCAAGGCATAAATCATCATGGGACCTTACCAAGGTATAAGTCGTCAGATGACCTTACCAAGGTATAAGTCGTCAGAGGACCTTACTTACCAAGGCATAAGTCGTCAGTGGCTCTTACCAAGATATAAGTCGTCAGGGGACCTTACTTACCAAGGCATAAGTCGCCAGAGGACCTTACCAAGGTATAAGTCGTCAGGGGACCTTACCAAGGTGTAAATCGTCAGAGGACCTTACTTACCAAGGTATAAGTCGTCAAGGGACCTTACTTAACAAGGTATAAGTCGTCAGGGGACCTTACTTACCAAGGTATAAATCGTCAGAGGACCTTACTTACCAAGGCATAAGTCGTCAGGGGACTTTACCAAGGTATAAGTCGTCAGAGGACCTTACCAAGGTATAAGTCGTCAGAGGACCTTACTTACCAAGGCATAAGTCGTCAGAGGACCTTACCAAGGTATAAGTCGTCAGAGGACCTTACTTACCAAGGTATAAGTGTGGGAGGACCTTATTTACCAAGGTATAAGTGTGGGAGGACCTTACAGACCAAGGTATGAGTCGTGGGAGGACCTTACAGACCAAGGTATGAGTCGTGGGAGGACCTTACAGACCAAGGTATGAGTCGTGGGAGGACCTTACATACCAAGGTATGAGTCGTGGGATGACCTTACATACCAAGGTATGAGTCGTGGGAGGACCTTACAGACCATGGTATGAGTCATGGGATGACCTTACAGACCAAGGTATGAGTCGTGGGAGGACCTTGCAGACCATGGTATGAGTCATGGGATGACCTTACAGACCAAGGTATGAGTCGTGGGAGGACCTTACAGACCATGGTATGAGTCATGGGATGACCTTACAGACCAAGGTATGAGTCGTGGGAGGACCTTACAGACCAAGGTATGAGTCGTGGGAGGACCTTACAGACCATGGTATGAGTCATGGGATGACCTTACAGACTAAGGTATGAGTTGTGGGAGAACCTTACAGACCATGGTATGAGTCATGGGATGACCTTACAGACCAAGGTATGAGTCGTGGGAGGACCTTACAGACCAAGGTATGAGTCGTGGAAGGACCTTACAGACCATGGTATGAGTCGTGAGAGGACCTTACAGACCAAGGTATGAGTCATGGGATGACCTTACAGACCAAGGTATGAGTCGTGGAAGGACCTTACAGACCATGGTATGAGTCATGGGATGACCTTACAGACCAAGGTATGAGTCGTGGGAGGACCTTACAGACCAAGGTATGAGTCATAGGATAACCTTACAGACCAAGGTATGAGTCGTGGAAGGACCTTACAGACCAAGGTATGAGTCGTGAGAGGACCTTACAGACCAAGCAAGAGAACTCTGGCTGCGCAGTTGGTCGCTGTGATGATCTCTCCAGATATAATATATAAGGAAATATGGCACAGAGAGAGATTGTAAGTTTATTATATGTGTTGCACATTGTTGTTTGTGTATCAATGGTTGATGTTGATGAAGATAAGTGAGTGATAATACTTGAATTACTGCGGAAAGTGGTATATAAGAGGTGTGTCCTGATAGGTTTGTGTTGAAAGATTTTTGGGTGTTGGTAATTAAGCGGAATTATTATTATTTTTTCTCTGGGGAGCTGTAACTCTTGATCCAGGGAACTGGATCTAGCTTATAATTCCTTGGAATAAGCCTGATATCCTAATATTACCCAGGCGCTGTATAACCCGTACGAGTTTAACGCTTCCCCTTTAAGGATAATAATAATAATAATATTGAGTGTTATTTAGGGAATCTGCAACTTATTATTATTTATTATTGGTGGAAGTTAATTCTCTAGGGGGTGATAGCACCTGCTGGAATGGTAGGCTTTTGATCCAAGGAAGGGGAGAGTAGGTCTAATTCCTCGGATCAAGCCTCTCGCCAGTATCAAGGAACATCCCAAGAAAAAATGCTTTTAAAGACGATAATAAAATTGTTTGCTTTAGGATGTTTGTGATGTGACGATGTGCGGGTAATTTGATGTTTTTGATAAATGAGACAATTGTGAAGTATTTTGGCAGCCAGTGAGTTCTTCAGTTAATGCAGGGAAATGTTGGGTGATCAGTCCCTCAGCCTGGAGTTAGTGTGTTCAGTCTATCAGTCTTGATTGATGGTCTGAACACATCTTGATTGATGGTCTGAACACATCTTGATTGATGGTCTGAACACATCTTGATTGATGGTCTGAACACATCTTGATTGATGGTCTGAACACATCTTGATTGATGGTCTGAACACATCTTGGTTGATGGTCTGAACACATCTTGATTGATGGTCTGAACACATCTTGATTGATGGTCTGAACACATCTTGATTGATGGTCTGAACACATCTTGATTGATGGTCTGAACACATCTTGATTGATAGACTAAACACATCTTGATTGATGGTCTGAACACATCTTGATTGATGGTCTGAACACATCTTGATTGATGGTCTGAACACATCTTGATTGATGGTCTGAACACATCTTGATTGATGGTCTGAACACATCTTGATTGATAGACTAAACACATCTTGATTGATGGTCTGAACACATCTTGATTGATAGACTAAACACATCTTGATTGATGGTCTGAACACATCTTGATTGATGGTCTGAACACATCTTGATTGATAGACTAAACACATCTTGATTGATGGTCTGAACACATCTTGATTGATGGTCTGAACACATCTTGATTGATGGTCTGAACACATCTTGATTGATGGTCTGAACACATCTTGATTGATGGTCTGAACACATCTTGATTGATAGACTAAACACATCTTGATTGATGGTCTGAACACATCTTGATTGATAGACTGAACACATCTTGATTGATGGTATAATCACAAACAACACTACAGACCACTGCCCTACCTTTCTCATAAGTAATCTGGGCAAACTGCCACAAGATATTACTAGAGTAACCTTCAGACTACATAACGAGACAACTTCATAGCAGCTCTGAATAACATCGATTGGCAAAATGATATACAGATATGAATGAATGTATAAATAATTTTTTGAAAAAAGCCCAAAGCCTCTGTAACAAACATTGCCCCAAAAAACTAAACAGATCACTGCAAACTGAATTGTTTGCAATCCTAGTGGCGCTAAAGCTAACCTATGACACTGAGCTTGACTCTATCATCATTACTGATTCTATGTCATCATTGAAGGCTCTTGGCTTATATAATGACTCCAACAACATGCTCATTGGGGAAGCCAGGTATAGATACTCAAAAATTAGGGACAAAGGAATTAATGTACAATTGCTATGGATCCCATCACACATTGGATTACTCCTTCATGATAAAGTTGATATGTTAGCCAAGAAGAGTACCCAGAAGGAGAATGTAGAATATAACTTTGGTATAACTGTGTCTAGCATTAGGAATAATATTAGGAGAGAAGTAAATAATGAAAATGATTGTTATAGGAATGCAGTTAGAAGCCTGAGTAGATCTATAACCCACTATGATAACATGAACGTAGATAAGTATGTTTATGGAGCAACGTGCAATGTGAACACTGACTGATGTTGTAGTGGCCAGGCTTAGGCTTGGTTACAAATACTTCTGGCAGTTTGGGAGACACACAGATGATGATCAAACTAAATGTAAATTATGTAATCAGACATATGGTCACTCTCTTGAACACTGTGTGCTTAATTGTCCACTTATTGAGGAATACAGAGACAGACAGTATAATAACCTATTTGACATGTCAAGATGAAAATAAGATACCAGATATACTAAGCAAATTTCCTAAATTTGCTTGTAACAGATAAGTGAACTATAGATATGTAGATATAAATCCATATGTATTCCTGTTAACCCTTTGGGGCCTAGGCCTTTTGTGTATCCATATGCTCTTGCACTACCGTCCACAGGATGGATATGGGGTGCACAATAAACTAGCCACTTCGGTGGCAAAATCTAAAATCTAAATCTAAGAGACTGAATAATCCCTGGCTAACACCAAGCATCCTCAAATCCATTAACACAAAACACAATATGAAAAACAGTATAGAATGGGTCAAGTAACTAGAGAACAGTCTAAATGTTATTCTTCAGCACTTACCAGCCTGATAAGAAGATCTAAAAAATGTTATTATGAAAGTAGATTACATAACATCAAAGGTGATATGGAAAAAAACCTGGAAAAAACTATCTGAAATTCTTGGAACTAAAAAGTTATCCAAAATCTAAACAATCAAACTAACAAAATCAGACGACCCCCAACTCACTCCAACAGAAACAGTGAACAGACTCAGTGTTTTCTTCTCCACCATAGGAAAAAATCTAGCGAACAAAATACCAAGCGCAAACACCCATCCATCAGACTACCTCATAGGTACCTACTCAAATATGCTATTCCTAGCTCCAACCAACCCCATAGAAGTTATGCTCATCATAAACACCCTTAAAAGCAAGGCAGGAGACATAAACTTGCCTGCATTTATGTACAAAAAAGCTTCTCAAGTATTGTCTCCAATTATTGCAATGCTCTTTAACAAATCCATTGAATCATCTACCTTCCCAGCAATCTTCAAAATAGCGAGGGTCACTCTGATCCACAAAGGAGGTGACCAAGCTGACTTGAATAACTATAGACCAATATCTAACTTACCACTGCTCTCTAAAATCTTTGAAAAATTAGATGGATCTATTCCTACCTTGTCTCACACAACATATTAATAATAATAATATTATTAGTACATATGTATTATAATAATAATAATAATTATTATTATTAATATTATTATTAATTTAGGGCACTTGAGCACAGATCCACTGTATAGCACTGTCTGGATTTTTTGGGTTATCCTAGGTAATTTATACTATGTATGATAACTTCACTTACGTGTACTTGTGAGATACAGAGAGAGAGATACAGAGAGAGAGATACAGAGAGAGATAGAGAGAGAGATACAGAGAGAGAGATACAGAGAGAGAGAGAGAGATACAGAGAGAGACAGCCACATTCAGTCAGCCAACCAGCCACCCACCCACCCATCCACCCGGCCAAAAACCCACCCACCCGGCCATTGGCCACCCACCCAGCCACCCACCCACCCACCAGGCCACCCACCAGGCCACCCACCAGGCCACCCACCCGGCCAGCCAGCCAGCCGGATACGTATTACATGTGTTCCAGAGTTGTTTCTCTTTACTTAGGGTATAGGTTATACAGTGGACCCCCGGTATTCGATATTAATCCGTTCCTGAGAGCTCATCGAATACCGAAAATATCAAAAAGCGAATCAATTTTCCCCATAAGAAATAATGGAAATCAAATTAATCCGTGCAAGACACCCAAAAGTATGAAAAAGAATTTTTTTTACCACATGAAATATTAATTTTAATACACACAAACTGAAGAAGACATGCACAGTTACATGACACTTACCTTTATTGAAGATCTGGTGATGATTGATGGGATGGGAGGAGGGTTAGAGCGTGGATGGTGTTAGTGTTTAGAAGGGGAATCCCCTTCCATTAGGACTTGAGGTAGCAAGTCCTTTTCCGGGGTTACTTCCCTTCTTCTTTAATGCCACTAGGACCAGCTTGAGAGTCACTGGACCTCTGTCGCACAACAAATCTGTCCATAGAGCTCTGTACCTCCCGTTCCTTTACGATTTGTCTAAAATGGGCCACAACATTGTCATTGTAATAGTCACCAGCATGGCTTGCAATAGCTGTTTGGGTGTTTTTATCATAAAGGTTTGCACTTCAACCACTGTGTACACATTTCCTTAATTTTTGAAGTAGGCACATATGGATTCCAAACTGGCATAGGCTTCTCAGGGTTAGCCCAAACCCTTCAAAATCTTCCTTAATTTCCATACTAATTCTCCCCCTTTTTTTACACGGGGGTTGGCACTAGAAGCTTTTTGGGGCCCAATGGTGACTTATTTTGCAGAAACAAGCACCAAAAAACAGTGATAATATGGATAATATGGAATGTACCGATGTATCCTTAGATGCGTGCACACTGGTGGCTTGTAAAAAAACCTGGCACACAAGGGGCAGTTCAGGCCACACGTGGACAGGTCTGTATGAATTGTATCGAATTTCCCGGGGTTTTTTCAATCGGATACCGGGGCAAATTTTTGCCTTAAAATGCTCGAATACGGATTTATCGAATACCGTGCCATCAAATACCGGGGGCCACTGTACTACATTCTGGCAGGATGACACTACCAGTGGTATTCTCGCATTCCATTTGTGTCGACAATACATGAAGTTAACAGTAACATATGTTTACTGTATGCGATTTTAAAATTTACAATACAGTTCACTACCATGTATACAATTATATACATTTCATAAATAATTAAAATATAACAATAGAAGTAAATTATGGTAAAAAGAATAAAAATAATGATTGAAACATTACAGTACTATGTAGGTAGTTTATTAGGAAATTTTTGACATTATGCCCTTTCCAATATGTCGGGCAATTTTCAAGGTTCGACTTACGTCCATTTTAAACTTACGACCGGTTGGTCGGAACCAAGCTTGGTCGTAAGTGGATGGTAGGTGTATACAGTATGTATATGTACATGTATGTTTATATGTATGATCATAAATTTTATATATGTATATTTATATTTTTTTTTCTTGCTCCACAGGTTGATTGTGTGTATATTAGAGCCCCAATATATCATTTCTTTTGAAAGGTTGCGTGCCAGCTCTCGCCCATATTGTTGTACAACGTTTAAATGTGCCGAGTTTGTCATTAGTTTACCTAAAGATTCTCAAGGGCCTTCTTGATCATAAAGATTTAATAGATGAATTTTTACGATTTTTTGAAAATAGTTCACCAGAAAGGCAAAAAACTAGAACAAAAGCGTAAAAAAGAAGAACGGAAGACAGTGCCTCCTGGAGGTGGTAGAGATGCCAGAAGTCAGGAGGCATCCTCTGTATGTAGCTCACCCCTTAACACCTTAAGGAAAATAAAGGAAATATACTTAGTAAGGTCTTTTTTTTCAGTTGCTTACATAAAACATGCAATGATGAAGCATTGAAACACATCAAGAGTTGGATTTAACCTTTCTTCTCTATCTTTGACAATGATATTCTGCAATTTCCATTGGATCAGAATTTTTTTGAGGCTATTAATCAGATAAAAAAAATTAGAAATGATGTTTTTCAAAAGGGTCAAGCTAAAAGTTTCATGTTTGTGGTTTATATTTTAAACTTGTTAAGTGATGCCACACAAGAAATATTAATTATTCTGGTGTAAATACAAACATTGACAAAATGAAGCAGGAATCTTTGAAAGAAATAGATAAGAGAGGTGACCAGTTTTTTTACTCAAATTTTTGGTAAGTTGAAATAAAGCTTTTTTTTTTTATATTTGCTTTATTTGTGATAATTTTAAAATAATAATATTTCAGCTTGATGCAGTTTGCACAGTGATGTTGACATTTAGTGGTGCATGCAGAGTTTGCACAGAGATGGTTGACATTTAGTGGTTTCATGCAGAGTTTGACAGTGATGGTGACATTTATGGTGCATGCAGAGTTTGCACAGGATGGTTGACATTTAGTGGTGCATGCAGAGTTGCACAGTGATGGTTATCATTTAGTGGTGCATGCCAGGTTTGCACAGTGATGGTTGACATTTAGTGGTGCATGCGAGTTGCACAGGATGGTTAACATTTAGTGGTGCATGCAGAGTTTGCACAGGATGGTTAACATTTAGTGGTGCATGCAGAGTTTGCACAGAGTGGTTACATTTAGTGGTGCTGCAGAGTTTGCACAGGATGGTTGACATTTTGTGGTGCATGCAGAGTTTGCACAGAGATGGTTGACATTTAGTGGTGCATGCAGAGTTTGACAGAGATGGTTGACATTTAGTGGTGCATGCAGAGTTTGCACAGGAGGTTGACATTTAGTGGTGCATGCAGAGTTTGCACAGAGATGGTTACATTTAGTGGTGCATGCAGAGAAAGCCATGTTAACATTTATTTTTTTTTAAATTTGCACTTTTTTAATTTTATTCTCCAATTTTGGGGGGTAAATTTTTTGGTGAAAAATTTCACAGGAGGGGAATTGGTATGAGATTGACAGAAGATTGGGCAAGTGGTGATGCAGTCCACAAATTGTTGAATTTGTGGTCTGGGGAAAACTTTAAAAAAGGTACTTTGGACTTTTTTTTTCATTCCCCCATCTCAAATTTTATCTTTTTACTTTTTAGTGACTTTTTAAATATGTTATAGAGGTACAGAGTGGGAATATTTTAACTCGAAAATTTTTTTTGGGTTTCCAGGGCTTTGAAGGAGGCTTGGGCTGGTTTTAAGTCTTTAATTTCTCTTTATCAAAAATTTTTTAAAACACCAAAAAGTAAGGGGAATTTTCACGAAAATAAGGTTAAGGGGGGATCTGGGCAGTCATGTTTTTTAATTATAAAACCCCAAAAAGATTGGACACGAGGTTTGTTTTGGGACAAGGCATTTTGAATCCGAATTGTATACTGAGCGTGTTTGAAAAGTATGAATCCATTTTTATGGAAACTGAAATATTAAGGTTGTGTGTTAAATATTGAGAACTTCCAAGTTTCTTCTACTTACACTGAGGTCACACTACACATCATGTACAAGCATTATATACAGCCTCTCCTCACTTAATGAAAGAGTTTTCCCTTCTTAAGACCACATTGTTTAAAAGAATTGTAATTACTATTGAAATACTGTTAGAAAATTTTTTCTATACCTCAATTTTTATAAATCTAATTAAGCACTTCAGTTACCTAAAATTTTATATCGTATGCAATAAAGTACAGTGGACCCTCAAATTTCAGCGCCTCGACTTTCATGAAATTCGACCTTGGGCGAGTTTTTTTTGGCAAAATTTGGCCTCGAGTTTTGTGATTAGACTCGTGTTTGGCGGGCCGTCCGGTACTCGTCCGCCCTCACCGCACACACCAAGCCAGTTTTCCCCCACCATTAGCTCGGTGTGCCATTGTTTACAACACGTGACCATCACCCGTAGGTTCATCAGTGCATTTCATAATAATCCATTGTTTTTTGTGCTTGCAACTGCTAAATAAGTCATCCTGGACCCAAGGAAAGCTAGTGCAAGCCTTTGGTAAATAAAGTGAGGAACACGATCCCCGAGGGATTTTGAAAGGGTTTTTAGTTTTTTGCAATCTGTTTGTAAGCATACTTGCACCTTTTGCAACAAAAGGTTCCTTGATTGCTTTTTTTTGGGCCCAAAATAGTAGTGATGGTTTAATGGGGTTTGTTATATACCTTTCCAACTCCGAGAGATGCACTCCACTCATACCTTGCAATTAATCTTTCTTTAGTTTGATAGTACACTCACCCTTTTTACCACAGGGTTTGGCACTAAAAAGCTTTCTTCGGGCCCATGGTGGCTTTTTTAGCAGTTACAAGCACTAAAAACTGGAATAATACAAAATATCTCGCAGGTATGCGTGGAATCGTCCTCACTGGCTTTGTAAACAATGACACACTGGCTGGTACACAGAGTGAGTGGCCGGGCCCGCTCAGGCCACGCGGACACGTTTGGGATGAAAGCCTTAGCCAAGTTATTGGCATTAGCTGAGCCAATATTTTTAAGCCAAAGTGAGCCGTTCGCCGATTTTGGCGCTAACGATGAAGCTTTAACCCAAGGGTCCACTGTATTTTTAAAACCCAAATTTGAATTTACCAAGGTTTTAGCAGTGATAGGACCTTGGGTAAAGGGATGGGGACTGTAGTGGCAGGCTTCCTTTTGAAGAACATTGTGATGGGGTACTCAGACATTTCTTATATCTACAACAGTTTTGTAGGGAATTATGCCTCTATCAGTGTCGTTCATCACCTTCAAAGTCCTCAACATAAATATGATTTGGCGATGGGAATTTGGCGGTGGAATTCACGAATTTTCAAAGCCTGTGAAAAATGGAATTGCGAATGTTGATTGAGACCTGTATTTTGTAAAACTGTGATGAATGGTTTAGAAACCATTGTCGGTTTTCTAAACCATTCATCACATCTGTCAGACACGGCAACATCATGGGATCTTTTGGGACAAAGACTTCAACGCTTGCCCAAACCCTTTTGGACGACAACCTACTTACAAATAGTGGCAGGTCCACTGTGATCCCGCCTCCTCCTGCTTTACTTTATCTGACTGCAGTATATAAGACCCTCTCTGGCCCTATGCTGCATTTTTTACAAGAGTGATGGACAAAACACATCGATTCCGGGTTCAGGGACTGATTACCTCAAACTTTTCCTCTCCTTCCCCATTTCTTCTTTGTTTTGGGACTGATGAAGCCACTGTGTGGCGAACGTTTCTTAATAAGATTCCAGTGTTGAAATAAGTGTCTCAATTCTTATTAGTAAACCACAAAATTATAAGCTGTGCAGGAAATAATTTTCATTTTCATTTCATTTCATTTTGAACATGTATGAATGAATGTGGATGGGGGCGGCGGAGCGTGGGGGCAGGGGTGCATTGTCTTCCCTGCAGCTCCCCACAGGCGGCAGTTTGAGGGGGGGAAATTTTTTTTGACCCTGCAAACAAAACGATTTTAGTTAATTTTAAGAAGTGTTGCTAAATTAAGAAAAAGGGGATGAATAAGTATCCAAGTATGATGTAGGGGTAATGCCCAGTAGTTTGTTGGATACGTATTTGTAGATAAATGACTGTTGAGTAGATTCAGAATGTAATGTTTATAGAGGGGCCACAGACATATCAGATCACTATTTAGTTGTAGCTGCAGTGAGAGTAACAGGTATATGGGATACAAGGAAAATAGAAGCAGCATGTAAGAGAGAGGTAAAGGTTTATAAACTAAAGGAGGAGGGAGTTAGGGTAAGATATAAACAACTACTGAAGAATGGTTGGGCTAGTGAGAGAATAAGCAGTAGGGCTGAAGATGTATGGGGTAGGTTTAAGAATGTAATGTTAGAGTGTTCAGCAGAAGTTTTGGTTACAGGAAAGTAGGTGCAGGATTGGTGGAATGATGTAAGGGAGAAAAAGTTAGCATATGAGAGGTTTTTTCAAAGTAGTAGTGTTTGCAAGGAGGGAGGAGTATTTTGAAAGAAAAGAGGGGGTTAGAGAGTGGTGAAGTAATGTGAAAAGAGAGCAAATGAGAGAGTGGATGAGTTTTATCAACAAATTTAGTTGAAAATAAGAAAAGTTTTGAAGTGAGATTAATAAGTTGAGGAACCTAGGGAACAAGTGGATTAAAGTAGTAAAAAATAGGAGAGGAGAGTTAGAGGTATCAGGAAGATGGAGGGAATATTTTGAGAAACTGCTAACCTTTTACTGTTGGTACCATAGTACTACAGCTTGCAAGCCAGCATTGATCCCATAGTATAATGCCAAAATCCTAGTGGTTTCAAATCTAGTGGGAGAAAGGGGTAGAACCTACACGTGAGAGAATGGGTCTGGTGGTCAGTTTTGCACAGTATAAAAAAAAAATCCTGCAGCACGCAGTGCATAATGGGGAAAAAAAAAACTCAACTGTGTTTTTGGTTTAAAACGCTGACTTTGAGGTGTATTTCTTATGGTAATTATGGTTGTATTCTTGTTTTTTTTGGGTCTCATTTGATAGAATGGAAGATATATTACAAAATAGAGAAATTTTGACTGGTTTCACGATGAAAAGTCCCTTGAAATTGAGCTCAAAGTAGTGGAAGTGTTCGATTTTTGCCGATGTTCAAGAGTAAACAAATGACGTCATCGTCCAGTAGTGTCCAATTTTCCAGGTCTAATATGCAACCATGATTGGGTTGACATTATTTATATAAGTATTACAATAATCCCAGTAGTCTGCATAAACAGTAAATCTTCTATTTTTTGTGTGAATAAAATTCAAACAGGAAAGCTAGAGTAATATAAGAGGGGCCTGGAGCTGTGATTAATGAACAGAGAAAATGTTATTTTATTTGCCAGGAATGTTTGCATTGTTTATTTGGCCCCTATTTTGAAATTGGCATCTTTTAAAATTTGTGTAAAATTTGGGCCCAAATTGCCAATTTCTGACAACTGTATTGGGTAGTTGAAATTGGTAAATGGGTGGTTTCTTGTATAAATCATAGAACAAATCGAGTTCTGGGAAAATAGCATGAGTTTGGTTGACTGGAACAGGGGAAATTTTGGGCAAAAATAGGGCTCAAAGTGGGCGAAATCTGATGTGTATGTATCGCTGAGACTGCTAACTTTGTGAGAGCGTAATTCTGTAGTTTTCTATCAAATTTCATACTTTTGGTTTGTCATTTTTCATCAGGAAAAAATTCTCTATCATTTCATAAGAAAAGTAATTTTTTTTAAATTTTTTGACACTGACAGTAAGTTTGTGAACACAGGTCTTGACAGTGAAAGGGTTAAAGTTGATGAAGATAGGGAAGCTGTGATTTCGTGTATAGGGAAAGGAGGAATAACATTTTAAATAGGAGTGAGGAAGAGCCAGTTGTGAGTGGGGGGGGGGGAAGAAGTATGTGAGGCATTGGGTAGACTGAAAAGGGGTAAGGGGCAGCTTGGGTTTGATGGGATAAAATGAAATTTTAAAAAAAGCAGGTGGGGATATAATTTTGGAGTGGTTGGGGTTTTATTTAAAAAATGTATAAAAGAGGGAAAGGTACCTAGGGATTGGCAGAGAGCATGCTTAGTTTCCTTTGTATAAGGCATAGGGGACAAAAGAGAGTGCAGAAATTATAGGGGAGTAAGTTTGTTTACTATACAGTGGCCCCTTGGGTTTCGTGAGTCTTGGTTTTCATGAATTTTGGTTATCAGAACTTTCTCAAAATGTAACCTTGGTTTTCATGATTTCCCTTGGATTTCGGTGGTGGTACAGAACGTGTCCCAGTGGCCCCAGCACATAAACCCTGCCAAGACGCATTCGGCGCCAGTCTGGCATTGTTTATTGGTGGTGAGCATCAACCCTGCATTCATACGAAACTTTTTGCAATAATCCATTTGTTTTTGTGCTTGCAACTGCTAAATAAGCCACTATGGCCCTAAAGAAAGCTCCTAGTGCCGGGCCCTTTGGTAAAAAAATGTGAAACACGATAGAATTAAAGAAAGAAAGAAATAGCAAAGTACCAAGTGGATGTTACGGCCCCTGCCAAACAAAGCGGTTAAATATTTTAACCTCCCGGCCGGCAGTACCACTGGGTACGTCATCAAACCCAATGGGGGGGACTGCTGAGCGGGCCCTTAGAAGCATTATGTACCTGAACACCTCACGGTACGCATCTAAGCAGTAGGTACCTGAACACCTAATGGTACACATCTACGGGGCTTTAGAAGCATTATGTACCTGAAATTCACGTCCCAAATCGAAGCAGTAGTTACCAGAACACCTAATGGTACACATCTACTGGCAGTGGGAGT
Source organism: Cherax quadricarinatus (assembly GCF_026875155.1). Lineage (NCBI taxonomy): Eukaryota > Metazoa > Arthropoda > Malacostraca > Decapoda > Parastacidae > Cherax > Cherax quadricarinatus. The sequence goes on along the minus strand of NW_026484184.1, from coordinate 40,220 downwards.
ATTCTACTGGCTTCTGTGATTTAGAAGTGCTAAACCGCAGCTCATGAGTCTGTTGGCCTCAGTTATCTGACGGCTGCATTCTGAGCTTGAACATAGTGTGTGCTGAAATCGGACCACCTTGCGGTTGTGTCAACTGGTCTTGAAGGGGGTAGATAGTACTCACCAGCCCATTTTAAAGGTGTACTTTCTCCCGGCCTTAGAAGTATTTACAGATTACCGGTGATCGTCTGCGGATCACCGCCTACGCTGGTCAACTGTGGGCCGGAGTCATCGGATGCTGTTTAGTGGACATTACATGAAGAAAAGGTTGGAGTGTTACACTGAACTGGGCTGGGGACCGTTAGTGTGACACTTAAGCAAGTATGATGGAGTGGAACACTGAGATATGCTACAGGACCGTAGCGGAACACTGAGAAGAAAAGGGTGTCGTGTGACACTGAAGATGGCCTGGTTGTAGTGTACATTAAATAGTCATGTGAAATGGCCTCGACAAAGGACGCTATGCGGGTAGTGTGGGCGCAGAGACAAGGGTGTCAAGTGTGACATGGTTGCGAAAGTGGGTATTACATGGAGAAAAGGGTGTCAAATGACACGGTGGAGAAAGAGCGTCACAATCGGATAAGTGTCGTGAGAAACGCAGTTTATTGTAATTTTATTTTAAATGTTACTTTAAATTTATTATTTTAAACCCTAGATTATATGACACAGTAGTGTCAAAAGTTGTACTTGTGTAGGGTTACGAATTATTTATTATTTTAGGGAAAATGCTAATTATAATTTATTATTGTAACTTGTATATATTATCGGATGTTTATTAGTTCAAATACCTCTAGACCAAAGATAGTTTTTTTTATATAATATTAAAGATTAATTGATTTTAATGTTGTATTTTTGTATCCCGAACTCTTTATTACAAAATGAGTAAAATCCACCCTCTAAAAATTACTTTTTTTTTTAATAGTGGAGAAGGAAGAGAGAGGGGAGAATGTGCCTTCTTCAGTGATTTCTACAAAACGTACGATGCTAAAGAAGCAGGAAGGCTATAGCGCCAGTCAGCGATAAAGTGTAGCATTAACAGTGTAGCAAATAAGTTGAGCGATTAAATGATTGAAAGAGGACACGAAATTAACTCATCCAATGTTGTTGGATGTGATATGGGCACTGACAACACCGCTGCCTCCCCCACCACTGGTGGCCCTTATAAACCCAAAAAACACCACCTCCCCCATTTACTCCTCACATACGTAATGATATACTTTATTCAGTCTAAAGTATATATCATGTTTCTGTGTTATTAATATTGTTTATTATGTCATATTAGATGAAATTGCGATAGATAAAATAAGCCATAGGATTTTAAGTCTGGCTACATAAAAATAACCGGTTTCCCTGAATCCCTTCACTAAATATTACCCTGCTCACACTCCAACAGATCGTCAGGTCCCAAAAACCATTAGTCTCCATTCACTCCTATCTAACACGCTCACGCATGCTTTAGAAGTCCAAGCCCCTTGCCCACAAACCTCCTTTACCCCCCCCCTCAACTTTCGAGGACGACCCCCACCCCGCCTTCCTTCCCCCACAGATTTATACGCTCTCAATGTCATTCTACTTTGATCCATTCTCTCTAAATGACCAAACCACCTCAACAACCCCTCTTCAGCCCTCTGACTAATACTTTTATTAAAAGCCCCACCTTCTGTGGAAAATATTTTAAACTTCCGAAGCTATAGTGCCCAATAGGTGTTTAATGTGTCGATATGGGTCAAAACTGTATTTGAAAATGGAATAGAACCAACAGGGAAGCTCTGGCCTGCGCTGATGGGCCATGGGAGAGGTCAAGAGGGCATGGGAAGCAGGAGTGTTTGGAATGGGTTAAGAGGTGTTTAAACATGGGACAGGAAATTTGGCTTCACGGCGGCCTAAGGATTAATATAGGCCCCACTTCATAATAGGAAGTGTCATAACTGTCCCTGGTGAAAAGTGGAGGAACGTGATTGACGGGACCCCATGGAATGTGCCAGGGGAAAATACCCCTGATTTAATCCTCACTCATTGGTCTCAGATCTTAATGGAGTGACCTCTAATGTGTATAATAATTATGAGACATTAAATCGTCCCTTTTGAATTGTAATGTAATCAGTGATAATAACACTAAGTTAAGAGAATTTCGTGAAGTGAATAAGTCGCCTTGCTCTGAGTGAACACGTGTAGACCTCGTGGGTTTCCCGTCCCGAGGATAGTGAAGGTTTTTATGGAGTCACGACTTCTAAACGGGACAAAAACCAACGGGGTACCCGTCCTGCTGGAATAAGAACCGGGTGTCGTGTGCAGGACATCGAAATGAGATGGTGAATGGAGGAATAAGGAGCATCAATCACCCCCAGTTAAGTAACCCTTCTAGTTATAGCAGACTGATATGGCCAGTTAGGTATTTTGTAATTGGATAGGTTGTGGGTGATCCAGCTACATCAAGTGACCACCCGAGAATATCTGGTAAGTGGTGGGATTATATACAAGTGTTTTTCCTTGAGGATTATATCCATGTGTAACCTACCCCCTCCCCCCTTCATTCAGTTAAATAATATAATCTAAAAGTCCACAAATTTAAATTTGTAGCGCCGTACTTGTGGTGCTATCCAAATTTTTACTGGTCTCGGATAGTATAGATAAGATTGTGAGGTCGAAGGGACCACCTTCCGTGACCAGGGGTTTGGTTTAAATTTCTCGCATGTCTACACGGGTGACTACGGTAAACATTTTGGTTGTTGTCTCCCCTGAGATTACTTTTATGCATGCAATGTTGAAGTACATACAGGTAACCCCTATAAAATTTTCCAAACTCCCCTTGGTCCTTCTGAACTTGAAAAATTAATTTAATTTAATTACTTAATAATTAAGTGACTGATTGAAGGAAGTGGGTTTTAGGGCACAAATTTAATCGATCGTGTGGTGGATGATAATTAGCCCAATTAATTGCTAGCACGTGTGTGGCTAGGATTTATACAAGAGTAAAGTGCAAGAATTACTCTTATAAGGCGCTTACTTAAGTTGTATAATCAGTGATTAATATTCTCTAACCATGACTGGATTTGATGGAGTTAATGTGGGCTGACAAGTCCGTGGATTTTAAAGTAGTGAAAGCATCATTACAGGCTTTAAAGGCCATGGTTTACGAGGCATACAGTAAGTGCTTGGATTTAATGAATCAAGAAACTGTGAACCCTAATGAATTAAAGTTATATTTAGATGCTGTGAGAGTAGATTTGAGTGGTACAAATTGTGGTATAAAGACTGTGAAAAAGTCTGCTGGAGAATTGTGCAAGATGGAATGGAAATGAATGTTTTAATTAATCAACATTACGAAGTGGAAGAAAAACTGTCTTGTAAAGTAAGGCTTTGAATAAATTAAAGGGGGTAAACCAGGCAGTGATCAACCTATTTATGCAAAGGGTGTGTTTGCCAAAACCTCCAGAGTACGGTCTGGAAAGGAAAAACAGGGCTAGGTTGGCAAGAATTAATTGTTCAATTGCAGACCCGTCAGCCAAACAGTTCTAAGGATATAACATATAATGGGCTCTGAAGTATCTGTCAAGTCTCAAAGGGAAAAATAATCCAGTGGTAATAATCATAAATTTAAAAGTTAAATAGGAAAATATCAAGTGACAGGAATCAGTAATAGTGGTTCCTCACATCAAGGTAAGAAGGGAAAAAGTACCTCAGTAAGGGTAACCCAGTTGATAAGAGGTCAGGCAAGGGGAAAAAAAGAGAGACTCTTCTGCAAGGGTATCATTTCACTAAAAATTGTAATGCCTATAATTCATGGGATATTAAAGTGGAAAGAATGAAAAAATTGACAGATGTATCAGATGTCTAGACAATCATAATGTAAAGGATTGTCATACCAATTGAAAAACTTGCTATCAATGCAAAAAGGAAGGCACCATACAGTTATGTGCAGGGTTGTATGTAATTCTTATAATAATGGTGACAATAATGATAATGTTAATAACTTGACACTACAGTGACTGATGTAAAGGTTACAGTGATGAGAATAATGATGGCCTAGCTGAGGTAGCTTTTCCAGGTGTTGGATGTAATAAATTTAGGAAAAAAGGGCATAAATCCAAAACTATGCGGGGATCACTTCTCCAACACTGGTAAGGACCAAGTAATATATGGGAGACTACCCCCTAGTAATAAGACTAGAGGAAGTAGTAAATACAGTCACGGTGTCTTACTCATAAAAGGTCAACCCAGTACAAATATTCTTCTATCGAGGATGATGTTGAACCAGTTTTAATTTGTGGGAGCTGGACAGCTAGGGATTAATATAAATGAGGAAGTTCAGATGATTCCTTTACTCAGGAACAATACCTGAAGGATGTTAAATTTGAATCTGGACATTACCGGGTGCGACTTTTGGAAGCTCAACCCTCCAGAATTAACCTACTAATTATAGGTGGCATATGGACAGTTAAAGGGGCCCAGCTCTGCGAATGAGCAAGACACCCAAAAATTTTTGACTGCTTATAATGATATCATTAATCAACAGTTAAATAATAAATTGCTCCTACTTCAGGCGACGATTTAATGCAAACCTTAAGTGCACAGGTGGTTTACTAGGAAGTAATCGGGGGAAAAAAAATTTTATGTGGACAAATTTTCCCGGGTGGAGTCAAATGAAGGGAACTAACGAGGTTATTGAAGGGGGTTTAAAGAAATAATGCAAAGGGCAAGGGTCCCCCGAGGGAAAGGAACAGTAATTTGTCCCTTTGGGATCATGATATGGATGCCCCGGGTTGAAGTCCTTAAAAGCAGTAATGTGCTGGGGGTGACTTGGGGTACTGAGAGAGACTTGTTTTTTTAAAGCTTAAATTTCCCGTAAGCCAATAAATTAACCCGAGAGCATAGGTTTAGTGTCACCCTTACAAAAAGGGAAATTGTTAATACCCGAAACTGGAAGCTTTAGGGCTTTGGGTGGAGCCCTACCTGAGGAGTTAACGGTGGAAAGAATTAATGGGCAAATTTTTAAAAACCTGTTGGAGTTCCCAAGCCAGGGGCCTTGAAGATGGGGAAAAATTGTACTCCACTTATTTTAAATATCTAACAACGCCTCCCCGGCCCCGTGTGGAAAATATTTTAATCTTTCCAAAAACTATAGTGCCTAATAGGTGTTTAATGTGTCGAATGGGGCAAAAAATGTATTTGAAAAATGGAATGAACCAACAGGGAAGTCTGCATGCCGATGGGAGGGGAGAGGGGAGAGGGGGCATGGGGAGCGGGGGTGTTTTGGGTGGGTTAAGGGCTGTGAAAACATGGGGGCCAGGAAATTGGGTTCACGGGGCCTAAGGATTAATATAGGCCTCATTCATAATAGGGAAATTGTAACTGCCCTGGTGAAAAAGTGAGGGGAAAGGTTGCGGGACCGGTAATAAGTGGGGAAATAGGGGTAATGGTAGGACCCGGTGGTGTTGGTTGTCCAGGGGAAAATCCCCTATTTAATCTCAATTTATTGGTCTCAGATTTTTAAAGGGATGACCTTGATGTGTATAAAATTTTGAGAAAAACGTTTGTGTTGGGGGAATTTAATCAGGGTAATAAAACTAAGAAGGAAAATTTTTTTTGGGAAATGAAATAGTCGCCTTGTTTTTTGAACAGTTAACCTGTGGGTTCTGTCCGAGGTTAGTAAATTTTTTGGAGTCCGACTTCTAAACCCGGGAAAAACCCAAAGGATACCCTCCTGTGGAATAAGAAACCTGCGGTGTAGCAGGCACGAAATGGATGGTGAAAGGAAGAAATAAGGAGCTAATCACCCAAGTTTTGTAACCCCTTTAGTTTTAGCAGCTGATACTGGGCCCGTTAGGTTTAGTTGTAATTGGGTAGGGGGTGGGTGATCCAGCTAATCAAGTGACCCCAGAGATATCTTAAGTGGTGGGTTATAACGGGCCCCCCCATAGCGACCTTTAAACCCTCAAAAGGGTGATTGTTAGGAAATGTTCGGATCGATGAATTTTTCCCCCCCCAAAAATGGAAAACAAATTAATCCGTGCAAGACACCCAAAGTAGAATACGTGAAATACTTTTACACAAGAGAGGTCCCCCCAATAGTAGGATGGTTATTTGGGGGATTAACAACTACTAAAAAAAAAAATCCCTTTATTTTAAGATCTTTTTTTTATTTATAGAACCCCCCTTTTCTGGGGTTGCCCACTGAATTTTTTTGGGGGGTTTTTTTATTTTTTCCCAAAAAAACCCCACTTGAAATTTTAAATTTTTGATTGTAAACAAAGGGTTGGGGTTTCCCATGGATATGTATCAGTAAGTTGAGGTACAATACAATAACCCCTATAAAATTTTCCATAATATTTTTATTTTTTTTATTATCACACTGGCCGATTCCCACCAAGGCAGGTGGCCCGAAAAAGAAAAACTCACCATCATTCACTCCATCACTGTCTTGCCAGAAGGGTGCTTTACACTACAGTTTTTAAACTGCAACATTAACACCCCTCCTTCAGAGAGCAGGCACTGTACTTCCATCTCCAGACTCAAGTCCGGCCTGCCGGTTTCCTGAATCCCTTCTTAAATGTTACTTTGCTCACACTCCAACAGCACGTCAAGTATTAAAAACCATTTGTTCTCCATTCACTCCTATCAAACACGCTCACGCATGCCTGCTGGAAGTCCAAGCCCCTCGCACACAAAACCTCCTTTACCCCCCCCTCCAACCCTTCCTAGGCCGACCCCTACCCCCGCCTTCCTTCCACTACAGACTGATACACTCTTGAAGTCATTCTGTTTCCACTCCATTCTCTCTACATGTCCGAACCACCTCAACAACCCTTCCTCAGCCCTCTGGACAACAGTTTTGGTAATCCGCACCTCCTCCTAACTTCCAACTAACGAATTCTCTGCATTATATTCACACCACACATTGCCCTCAGACATGACATCTCCACTGCCTCCAGCCTTCTCCTCACTGCAACATTCATCACCCACGCTTCACACCCATATAAAGCGTTGGTTAAAACTATACTCTCATACATTCCCCTCTTTGCCTCCAAGGACAAAGTTCTTTGTCTCCACAGACTCCTAAGTGCATCACTCACCTTTTTCCCTCATCAATTCTATGATTCACCTCATCTTCATAGACCCAACGCCTGACACTCCACTCCCAAATATCTGAATACGTTCACCTCCTCCATACTCTCTCCCCCAATCTGGTATTCAATCTTTCATCACCTAATCTTTTGTTATACTCATAACCTTACTCTTTCCTGTATTCACCTTTAATTTTCTTCTTTTGCACACCCTACCAAATTCATCCACCAATCTCTGCAGTTCTCTTCAGAATCTCCCAAGAGCACAGTGTCATCAGCAAAGAGCAGCTGTGACAACTCCCACTTTGTGTGTGATTCTTTATCTTTTAACTCCACGCCTCTTGCCAAGACCCTCGCATTTACTTCTCTTACAACCCCATCTATAAATATATTAACAACCACGGTGACATCACACATCCTTTTCTAAGGCCTACTTTAACGGGGAAAAAATTTTCCCTCTTTCCTACATACTCTAACTTGAGCCTCACTATCCTCGTAAAAACTCTTCACTGCTTTAGTAACCTACCTCCTACACCATACACTTGCAACATCTGCCACATTGCCCCCCTATCCACCCTGTCATATGCCTTTTCCAAATCCATAAATGCCACAAAGACCTTTTTAAAGCCTTATCTAAATACTGTTACTTATATGTTTCACTGTAAACCCTGGTCCACACACCCCCTACCTTTCCTAAAGCCTCCTTGTTCATCTGCTATCCTATTCTCCGTCTTACTCTTATTCTTTCAATTATAACTCAAACCATACACTTTACCAGGTACACTCAACCAGACTTATCCCCCTAAAATTTTTGCACTCTTTTTTATCCCCTTTGGCCTTTTAAAAAAAGGAACTATGCATGCTCCTCTGCCAATCCCTAGGTACCTTACCCTCTTCCATACATTTATTAAATAATTGCACCAACCACTCCAAAACTATATCCCCACCTGCTTTTAACATTTCTATCTTTATCCCATCAATCCCGGCTGCCTTACCCCTTTCATTTTACCTACTGCCTCACGACTTCCCCCACACTCACAACTGGCTCTTCCTCACCCCTACAAGATGTTTTTCCTCCTTGCCCTATAAAAGAAATCACAGCTTCCCTATCTTCTTTCAACATTTAACAATTCCTCAAAATATGCCCTCCATCTTCCCAATACCTCAACTCTCCATTTAATAACTCTTCCCTCTCCTATTTTTAACTGACAAATCCATTTGTTCTCTAGGGTTTCTTAACTTGTTAATCTCACTCCAAAACCTTTTTCTTATTTTCAACAAAATTTTGTTGATAACACTCACCCACTCTCTCATTGCTCTCTTTTTACCCTGCTTCACCACTCTCTTAACCTCTCTCTTTTTCTCCATATACTCTTCCCTCCTTGCATCACTTCTACTTCCCACACTCCGAATTTTCTGCATAATATTTATACCACACATTGCCCTTAGACAGGACATCTCCACTGCCTCCAACCCCCTCCTCGCTGCTGCATTCACAACCTAAGCTTCACACCCATATAAGAGTGTTGGTACTACTATACTTTCATGCATTCCCTTCTTTGCCTCCATAGATAACATTTTTTGTCTCCACATATACCTCAATGCACCACTCACCTTTTTTCCCTCATCGATTCTATGATTAACCTCATCCTTCATAAATCCATCCGCCGACACGTCAGCTCCCAAGTAAGTGGACCCCCCCGCATAGCGATTTTAATCCGTGCAAGAGGGCTCATTGTATGCGAAATGATCGGTATGCGAATGAATTTTCCCCATAAGAAATAAGGGAAATCAAATTAATCCGTGCAAGACACCCAAAAAGTAATGAAAAAAAAAATTTTACCACATGAAATATACATTTTCCTACACACAAAGAAAAGGGATACATGCACAATAGTAGAGTAGTACATGCACAATATATATTGTGCATGTACTACTCTACTAAATGAAGAATAAATGACACTTACCTTTATTGAAGATGCAGAAATTTGAATTGAGACACTGTGTCCTGGAGTACCTTTTCCTCCTGAGTACTGTAGGTCCTGTTTGGCATTTTTCTTCCAGAACAGGCCTTATCACACTGTGTATGCCACACGATTCTTAAATCTCTCAAACCAACCTTTGCTGGCTTAAATTCCCCAAATATGAGCACTAGTTCCAGGCATTTTTCCCTGTTTACCTGGGTGTTAGTCGACTGGTGTGGGTTGCATCCTGGGAGACAAGATTAAGGACCCCAATGGAAATAATTTAGACAGTCTTTCGATGACACTGACTTTTTTGGGTTATCCTGGGTGGCAAATCCTCTGGGTTAATTGTTTTTTGGTATTCTCAATAAGCCACACCAACAACGGTGCTACAGCCACAGCAGCAGCAGCAGCTGACAGTGCAGCAGCAGCAGCAAGCCTGAACGGTGGTACAGCAGCAGCGCAGCTGTACCACCAATAGTAGCGATGGTTGATTGGGGTTTATTATACAACCTGGCCAGCTCGGAGACACGCACTCCACTTTCATACTTACCCATGATCTTTTTCTTCATCTCTATATTAATTCTCCACCTTATTGCTGTAGGTTGGCACTAGAAGCTTTCTTGGGGCCCATGGCCCACTTTTTTTGCAGATAAAAATCACCAAAAAACACTGTAATAATACGAAATGTTTCCGATTGTATGTTTGGGATGTTACCGCGGAGGCTGGCTGGTAAACAATGCCACTGGTGGCACATGTGAGGCTGGCTAAGGGCGCACATTGGACGCGTCTCGGACGAACAGCGGTGAGCGGGTTTTTGAGCGGTATGCGAGCAAAATTTTTGCGATAAAAGCGAGCGGTATGCGGATTAAACGTTATGTGATGCCAACGGTATGCGGGGGTCCACTGTATTTGAAAACATTCTTTTCTTCCCTACTCCTCCTACCCAATTTGATATCCAATTTTTCTTTATCAAAATCATTTGATACCCTCATCACCTTACTCTTTTTTAGTTCACTTTAAACTTTCTACCTTATACACACTCCCAAACTCACCACTAACCTTTGCAATTTTTCTTTAGAATCTCCCATAAGCACAGTATCATCAGCAAAAAGCAACTGTGTCAATTCCCATTTTGTATTTGATTCCCCAAAATTTTTATCCCACCCCTCTCCTGAACACCCTAGCATTTACTTCTTTTACAACCCCATCTATAAATATATTAAACAACCATAGTGACATTACACATCACTGTCTAAGACCTACTTTTACTTGGAAGTATTCTCCCTCTCTTCTACACACCCTAACCTGAGCCTCACTATCCTCATAAAAACTCTTACAGCATTCTAAAAAAATTATTTTTTGTTAATACTTTTGGGTGTCTGGAACAGATTAATTGGATTTACATTATTTCTTATGGGGAAAATGGTTTTGATTTTCGGGAATTTTGGTTTTCGGAAGACTCTGGAATGGATTAATCATGAAAACCAAGGGTCCACTGTATCTGGTAAAGTGTATGGTACAGTTATTACTGAAAGAATTGAGAGTAAGATGGAGAGTAGGATAGCATATGAACAAGGAGGCTTTAGGAAAGGTTGGGGGTGTGTAGACCAAGTGTTTATAGTGAAACATATAGGTGAACAGCATTTAGATAAGGGTAAGAGATTTTTGTGGCATTTATGGTTTTGAAAAAGGTGTATGACAGGGTGGATATAGGGGCAATGTGGCAGATTGGAGGTAGGTTACTGAAACCAGTGAAGAGTTTTTACAAGGATAGTGAGGCTCAGGTTAGAGTATATAGGAGAGAGGGAGATTATTTCCCAGTAAAAGTAGGCCTTAGACAAGGATGTGTGATGTCACCGTGGTTTTTCAATATATTTATAGATAGAGTTGTAAGAGAAGTGAATGCTCGGGTGTTGGCAAGAGGTGTGGGATTAAAAGATAAAGAATCTAACACAAAGTGGGAATTGTCACAGTTGCTCTTTCCTGATGACACTGTGCTTTTGGGAGATTCTTAAGAGAAATTTCAGAGGTTGGTTGATGAGTTTAGTATGGTATGTAAAAGAATTGAAAGTGAATACAGTGGACCCCCGCTTAGCGACTTTAATCCGTGCAAGAGGGCTGGTTGTTATGCGAAATGTTCGGTATGCGAATGAATTTTCCCCATAAGAAATAATGGAAATCAAATTAATCCGTGCAAGACACCCAAAAGTATGAAAAAAAAATTTTTTTACCACATGAAATGTTAATTTTAATACACACAAACTGAAAAAGGCATGCACAATTACATGACTTACTTTTATTGAAGATCTGGTGATGATTGATGGGATGGGAGGAGGGGAGAGAGAGTGTTAGTGTTTAGAAGGGGAATCCCCTTCCATTAAGACTTGAGGTGTCAAGTCCTTTTCTGGAGTTACTTCCCTTCTTCTTTTAATGCCATGGACCAGCTTCAGAGTCACTGGACTTCTTTCGCACAACATAATCTGTCCATAGTGGCCTGTACCTCTCGTTCCTTTATGACTTCCCTAAAGTGTTTCACAACATTGTCAGTGTAATAATCACCAGCACGGCTTGCAATAGCTGTGTGAGGGTGATTGTCATCCATGAAGGTTTGCACTTCAAGCCACCTTGCACAGATTTCCTTAATCTTTGTAGTAGGCAACTTCTTCAATTTCTCTCTCCCCCCCTCTGAACCAGTTTCCTCAGGTCTGGCCTCTTGCTGTTGAAGTTGATCTATCAGCTCATCAGTGGTTAGTTCTTCATTGTCCTCCTCCACCAACTCTTCCACATCATCCCCACTAACCTCCAACCCTAAGGACTTTCCCAATGCCACAATGGATTCCTCAACTGGCATAATTCTCTCAGGGTTAGCCTCAAACCCTTCAAAATCCCTTTTGTCTACACATTCTGGCCACAGTTTCTTCCAAGCAGAGTTCAAGGTCTTCTTAGTCACTCCCTCCCAAGCCTTACCTATAAGGTTTACACAATGAGGATATTAAAGTGCTCTCTCCAAAACTCTCTTAGAGTCAGTTGAGTTTCTGAGGTCACTACAAAGCACCTTTCAAACAGAGCTTTTGTGTACAGTTTTTTGAAGTTTGCAATAACCTGCTGGTCCATGGGCTGCAGAGAGGAGGTATTAGGAGGCAAAAACTTCACCTTAATGAATTTCATGTCCCCATAAAGTCGCTCTGCCACGTCTGTACGATGACCAGGGCATTGTCTAACACCAGGAGGCACTTAAGTTATAATTTCTTTCAGTTAGGTAATCTTTCACATTGGGGCAAATGCATGGTGTAACCAGTCATAGAAAAAGTCCCTAGTGACCCATGCCTTACTGTTTGCCCTCCACAGCACACACAAATTCTCCTTGAGGACATTCTTTGCCTGAACGGTCCTGGGAGTTTCAGAGTGATACACTAATAAAGGCTTCACTTTGCAATCACCAGTAGCATTGGAACACATCAACAAAGTAAGCCTGTCTTTCATAGGCTTATGGCCCTGGGAGTTGCCTTTTCCTCCTGAGTAATGTAGGTCCTGCTTGGCATTTTCTTCCAAACAGGCCTGTTTCATCACAATTAAAACACTTGTTCAGGTTTCAGTCCTTCACTGTCTATGTACTTCTTGAATTCCTGCACATATTTTTCAGCTGCTTTGTGGTCCGAACTGGCAGCCTCACCATGCCTTATCACACTATGTATGCCACTACGCTTCTTAAATCTCTCAAACCAACCTTTGCTGGCCTTAAATTCACTCACATCATCACTAGTTGCAGGCATTTTTTTAATTAAATCCTCATGCAACTTCCTAGCCTTTTCGCTTAAGATCGCTTGAGAGACGCTATCTCCTGCTAGCTGTTTTTCATTTATCCACACCAATAAGAGTCTCTCAACATCTTCCATCACTTGCAATCTCTGTTTCGAAAACACAGTTAAACCTTTGGCAAGAACAGCTTCCTTGATTGCCTTTCTGTTGCCCACAATAGTAGCGATGGTTGATTTGGGTCTCTTGTACAACCTGACCAGGTCGGCGACACGCACTCCACTTTCATACTTATCAATGATATCTTTCTTCATCTCTATTGGAATTCTCACCCTTATTGCTGTAGGGTTGGCACTAGAAGCTTTCTTGGGCCCATGGTCACTTATTTTCCAGATAAAGCACCGAAAACACTGTAATAATACGAAATATTCCGATTGTATGCTTGGATGTTACCGCGGAGGCTGGCTGGTAAACAATGCCACCGGCAGAACATGTGAGGCTGGCTGAGGGCGCACATTGGACGCGTCTCGGACGAAGAGCGGTGAGCTGGTTTTTTGGGCGGTATGCAGGCAAAATTTTTGCGATAAAAGCGAGCGGTATGCGGATTGTACGGTATGCGATGAGTACGGTATGCGGGGGTCCACTGTATAGGAAAGAGTATGGTGATGAGGATAATAAAAATATTAGGTGATGAAAGATTGGATATCAGATTGGAGGGAGAGAGAGCATGGAGGAGGTGAATATATTCAAATATTTAAGAGTGAATGTGTCAGCAGATGGTCTATGAAAGATGAGTAAATCATAGAATTGATGAGGGAAAAAGTAGTGGTACACTTAGAAGTCTGTGGAGACAAAGAACTTTGTCCATGAAAGCAAAGAGGGGAATGTATGAGAGTATAATTATACCAACACTCGTATGGTTGTGAAACATGGGTGGTGAATGTTGCAACAAGGAGAAGGCTGGAGGCAGTAGAGATGTCCTGTCTGAGGGCAATGTGTGGTGTGAATATAATGCAGAGAATTTGTAGTTTGAAAATTAGGAGGAGGTGCGACATTACCAAAACTATTATCAAGAGGGCTGAGGAGGGGTTGTTGAGGTGGTTTGAACACACAGAGAGGATGGAACAAAATAGAATAACTTCAAGAGTGTATACATCTGTAGTGGAGGGAAGGTGGGGTAGGGGTTGGCCTAGAAAAGGTTGGAGGGAGGGGGTAAAAGAGGTTTTGTGTGCGAGGGGCTTTGACTTCCAGCAAGCATGCGTGAGCATGTTAGATAGGCGCAAATGGAGACAAATGGTTTTGGGACTTGACATGCTGTTGGAGTGTGAGCAAGGTAACATTATGAAGGGAGTCAGGGAAACCAGCAGGCTGGACTTGAGTCCTGGAAATGGGAAGTACAGTGTCTGCACTCTGAGGGAGGGGTGTTAATGTTGCAGTTTTATAACTGTAGTGTAAGCATGCCTCTGGCAAGACAGTGATAAAGTGAATGATGATGGAAGTATTTCTTTTTCGGCCGCCCTGCCTTGGTGGGAGATGGCCGATGTCTTAATAAATAAAAATAAATAATAACGGCCTAGTGTACAATAGTATGTCATTGATGTCAGCTAGGCCTGTATACCTTGTACATGTACTTGTACAGATAAAGATATTATTATTATTATTATTACAACCAAAAGCAGTGAACACCTCACTGTGTTGAACATCATAATATTACCTGGAGAGAGTTCCGGGGGTCAAACGCCCCCACGGCCCGGTCTGTGACCAGGCTTTATGGTGGATCAGAGCCTGATCAACCAGGCTGTTACTGCTGGCTGCACACAATCCAACGTATGAGCCACAGCCCGGCTGGTCAGGTACCGATTTTAGGTGCTTGTCCAGTGCCTGCTTGAAGACAGCCAGGGGTCTATTGGTAATCCCCCTTATGTATGCTGGGAGGCAGTTGAACAGTCTCGGACCCCTGACACTTATTGTATTGTCTCTTAACATGCTAGTGACACCTCTGCTTTTCATTGGGGGGATGTTGCATCGTCTGCCAAGTCTTTTGCTTTCGTTGTGAGTGATTTTTGTGTGCAAGTTCGGTACTAGTCCCTCTAGGATTTTCCAGGTGTATATAATCATGTATCTCTCCCGCCTGTGTTCCAGGGAGTGCAGGTTCAGGAACTTCAAGCGCTCCCAGTAATTGAGGTGTTTTATCTCCGTTATGCACGCCGTGAAGGTTCTCTGTACATTTTCTAGGTCGACAATTTCACCTGCCTTGAAAGGTGCTGTTAGTGTGCAGCAATATTCCAGCCTAGATAGAACAAGTGACCTGAAGAGTGTCATCATGGGCTTGGCTTCCCTAGTTTTGAAGGTTCTCATTATCCATCCTGTTATTTTTCTAGCAGATGCGATTGATACAATGTTATGGTCCTTGAAGGTGAGATCCTCCGACATGATCACTCCCACGCCTTTGACGTTGGTTTTTCGCTCTATTTTGTGGCTGGAATTTGTTTTGTACAGTGGACCCTCGACATTCGATACTAATCCGTTCCTGAGAGCTATCGAATGTCGAAAATATCGAAAGTCGAATTAATTTTCCCCATAAGAAATAATGGAAATCAAGTTAATCGTGCAAGACACCCAAAAGTATGAAAAAAAAAATTTACCACATGAAATATTTAAGTTTAATGCTATAGAATAATTACAATAACAACAATAACAATAGAATAATAACAACAAAATAATTGACACTTACCTTTAATGAAGATCTGGTGATGATTGATGGGATGGGAGGAGGGGAGAGTGTCGAAGTTGTTACTGTTTAGAAGGGGAATCCCCTTCCATTAGGACTTGAGGTAGCAAGTCCTTTTCCGGGGTTACTTCCCTTCTTCTTTTAATGCCACTAGGACCAGCTTGAGAGTCACTGGACCTCTGTCGCGTTACTTTAAGATTTGTCTAAAATGGGCCACAACATTGTCATTGTAATAGTCACCAGCATGGCTTGCAATAGCTGTGTTAGGGTAATTTTTATCCATAAAGGTTTGCAGTTCAACCCACTTTGCACACATTTCCTTAATTTTTGAAGTAGGCACAATGGAGTCCACAACTGGCATAGGCTTCTCAGGGTTAGCCCCAAACCCTTCAAAATCTTTCTTAATTTCCATACTAATCTCACCCTTTTTACCACAGGGTTGGCACTAGAAGCTTTCTTGGGGCCCATGGTGACTTATTTTTGCAGAAACAAGCACCAAAAACCATGATAATATGGAATGTACCTAATGTATCCTTAGATGCGCGCACACTGGCTGGCTTGTAAACACTGGCACACACAAGGCAGTTCAGGCCACACGTGGACACGTCTCGTACGAATTGTATCGAATGTGAGGTTTTCCATCGAATGCCGAGGCGAAATTTTTACGTTAAAATGCATCGAATGTCGATGCCATCGAATGTCGGGGGTCCACTGTACTCTGATGATGTGAGTAAATAATATCGAATAAAATACAGAGCTGTGCATAAAGTGATGACCAGTTATTTTTAAACACGTGCTACATTACAGTATGAACACCAGCTAGACTACCTGCACATGTCAAAGCCTGTCATTGCATGAGCCAGTTCAAGAAGAGAGCCAAAATATACCTAATGAATATGGCTACAGAAAGGGAGGAGAGTGAGTTCTTGTATATCTAACATATATGTACAGTGATCTGATACTATATTTAATGTCAGTGTAAGTACTGTAGTACCTTGGTACTTAAACTTAATTCATTGTAGAACAAATTTTTCCCATAAGGAATACTGTAAATTAGATTAATCCATTTCAGATCCCCCAAAATACACTTAAAAAAGCATTGTAACGTGAAGTTTACAAGCCTAGCATGCATAAATCCGAGTGGTCAATGTGCACAGTATTAAAAAAACCTGTGACAGTGTTTTTGATTGAAAACAGTGACTTTGCTGTGTATTTTTGTATGGTATTTATGGTTATATTCTCATTTTCTTAGTCTCATTTGATAGAATTTAAGATATATTACAGAATTAGACATGATTTTGAATTTATTACAGGCTAAAAGTACCTTGAAATTGAGCTCAAAATAGCAGAAATGTTCAATTTTTACCATTGTTCAAGAGTAAACAAACCAAGTCACAGGTCCAATACTCGTCAACTGGTGGGTCTAGTATGCTGTCACAAATGCGCTGTTATTATTTTTTACCATTTTTACAATAATGTAGTAGTCTGCGTAACATTTAATTTTCTTTTTTTTTTTTTTTTTTTTGTGAATAAAATTCAAAATGGAAAGCAGGCCTGTACTCTTGGAGATGTGACTAATGAACAAGAAAAATGTTATTGTAGTGCTAGGATGTTTGCATTGTTAATTCTAGCCCTTTATTTTGAAATTGGCCTTTCTTGAATTTTGTATGAAATTGGCCAAATTACCGATTCTGATCGCTTTATTGGTTTGCCAAAATACATAAATGGACGGTTTCATGTGCTCAATCAATAGAACAAAAGGAATTCTAACAAAATAGCTATGTTTTATAGTCGACTGGAACAATGAAATTGGCCTAAAGTAGAGCTCAAAGTGGGCAAAATCGCTGATGCATAAATATCACCAAGACTGCTAATTTGCAAGAGTATAATTCCGTGGTTTTATTATCATTGGAAAAGATTTCTCTTCTAACTTTCTTTTTGGTTGGCTGTTATCACTAATCTGTTTAGGCCCCATGGTTATTTATTTATACAAACAATATGAAAAACACCAAAAAATGTGAAGAAACAAGAAATAGTTTACAGGGAAGTTCAGCAAAAGTTTTGCTCTGAGTGACAACTGTGGGGAGACTGACACACATTGTTTGGTCGAGTGCCAAGCAAACGATTAACCCTTTCAGGGTCCAGACCTTAGATCTGAAACTTGTTAAGTATCTAAGAATTTAAAAAAAAAAAAATTCTTTTGAAAGGGTTTAGAGAATCTTTTTCTGACGGTAATAAAACAGCAATATTTATCCCATCGCAATTTTGCCCACTTTGACTCCCATTTTAGGCCAGTTACATTTTCGTCGACCAAATTCTTAGCTTTTTTCGTTAGTACAGTGGACCCCGGTTAACGATATTTTTCACTCCAAAAGTATGTTCAGGTGCCAGTACTGACCGAATTTTTTCCCCATAAGAAATATTGTTTGAAGTAGATTATTTCCATTTCAGACCCCCAAACATACACGTACAAACGCACTTACATAAATACACTTACATAATTGGTCGCATTCGGAGGTAATCGTTATGCGGGGGTCCACTGTATTACAGTGGTACTCCGAGTTTCGGCCATAATTCATTCCAGAAGGCAGTTTGAGTGCCATTACTGAACAAATTTTTTCCCATAAGGAATAATGTAAATTAGATTAGTCTGTTTCAGACCCCCAAAAATACACTTACAAAAGCACTTACAATAATACACTTACATACAGTGGACCCCCGGTTAACGAACTTTTTTCATTCCAGTAGTATGTTCAGGTGCCAGTACTGACCGAATTTTTTCCCATAAGGAATATTGTGAAGTAGATTAGTCCATTTCAAACCCCCAAACATACATGTACAAACACACTTACATAAATACACTTATATAATTGGTCGCATTTGGAGGTGATCGTTAAGCGGGGGTCCACTGTAATTGTTCGAGTTAGGAGCTGTATGAAACTCGGTACCACTGTACTTCTATTTTATTGATTGAGTACAAGACATCGCCCCATCAACTACTTCAACTACCCAATCAAGTGATCGGATATTGGTAATTTGGCCAATTTCACACAGTTCAAAATATTCCAATTTCAAAATAGGGTCCAGAATAAATAATGCAGGCATTCCTGGCACTAAAATAATATTTCCTCTGTTCATTAGTTACGTTTCCAGGTTTTAACAATGATTCCACTTCGATTTTTTTTTTCACTTAATGAATTTTTATTCACACCTTAAAAACAGAAGATTTATTTATGGGAATATTTTAATTACATAAATAATATAAGCACATTCTGAACGATGGTGCACAAGCAATTACTTTGGAGAGGAAACTTAAGGATAATTACCCAGTATGAAGGTGGGACATCTTCAACTTGTATTTATCTTTTATTTTTCAATACTGGTACAGGGGACCCCCGGTTAACAAATTTTTTTTTCACTCCGAAGTTGTTCGGGGCCCAGTACTGACCAAATTTTTTCCCCATAAGAATATTGTGAAGTGATTGCCTTTTCAGCCCCAAACTCAGTAAAAAATGCTTTTACATAATCAACTTACAAAAATGGTCGCTTTGGAGGAAATCTTTTATGGGGGGTCCACTTTTTTTAGTTACAGTAATTGTTTTTGTTTATTTGCTTTAATCGTAACAGTATTTTTTTTTTTTTTTTTTTTAACTGGCCATATCCCCCCAAAAAATAAAAACAAAAGCTTTCATTTTAAATTTAGAAATGTGTACAGGAAGGGGTTACAGCCCCCTTCCTCCAGCTTTATAGTCACTTTACGCACGCAGGGTTTTTATGGAGGAAAAAATTCTGTTCCACCTCCCATGGGTGGGGGGGGAATAAAGAACAAGAACTATTAAAAAACAGAAGAAAACCCAGAGGGTTGTGTGTGTTATGCTTGTAATGCATGTTAGTGTGACTTAAGTGTAAGTAGAAGCAACAAGATGTACCTGTTACCTACTTTTTATGAGAAGGAAAAGGGGACACACCATCTCTATAAAGTTGCTAAGGCAGTCGGAACGGGGGCAGCAGTGGCATCCTCCCACTCTTTTTCCCTCAAAAAAAAACATCGCTCATCAAAACTTGTGTGGCCTAAGTGAAAGTTAAACTACATGAACCCATGTAGCCCACAAAATGCCCCAAGAATATAAGAATGTAACCCAAATTTTTGACAAAATTAGAAGTTTAAGGAAACACCCTGCAACCCAAACCTGCCCCCGCTGCCAGACAACCACTTAACCCCCAAGCTCCGAGAAAAAAAAGCCTTCCCCATTGCTACCATATTTACTTCAGTGTCTTAAAGGATATCGCAGAAGAAAAACCATCAGTAATAAAAAAAACGCAAGGACCCTAGAACTCAATTTGTCTCCCCAGGGGAACCGGTTTTCATCAACCCCCTCACTCCCCCCACCCAGGGAACAACAACAACAAAAAAACAGGGCTGACTCCCCCTCCAACTCCCCCCCCTTCAAAGGATTCACCTGATTACTCAGGTATGATTTTCCCTGACAATACAAGGACTACATCGTTGCTCTAGAAAATGAAATAAAAAGATATAAAGCAACACTAAGGACGAGAACCCAGAAAACCCAAACCTCGAGAAAAAGACCCAAAAAACCTTGAAGAGAAGATTACATCGGGAATTGTTGAACGAAAATACCTGAAAGCCGCTATAGTCAGTCACACTGAAAAAATAACAACAATAAATATGAAGGTTAAGAAGAAAAAAGGACGGGAATTTCAAAACATGACACCGACTAAATAAAATACCTTGTTTTCCAAGACGAAAAACTGAACAAGAAAAGTTTTTTCGATGCAGTAATAATAAACGTCCACAATTCCCAAGGACAAAACCCCAAGCCGTGCAAAAAAAACTGCTATCGGGGAAATAAGGGGCCCACGTACAAGTCATCGTGCAAAACAATAAAATCAAAGAAACACTTTTGCTAGGAAAATCGGGAAGTAAACACAGTATAAGACCGACTTCTTCATACGATAAAAAAAAAGGGGACCTAATTAAATCGCAATTACAAGAAAAATGGGTGTACAAAAATGAGGTCAAAAAAGAAAACGTAAAAAACCTTCTGTTCAGGCTGAGAAAATTAAACAGGAAAACAAAATACATCGTGTTTTCACGGGGAATGGGAAAATACAGTAAGGAAAACATCAACGGGAAAAACAATATACCTCTAAAAAACGAAATGTTTTTCCCTTTCCTTAGAAAAGCTGATTTTTCGTAACAGATTAGATAATTCCCCTTAATGCATATATAGGGGTGGGGCATATAGTTACGTTACTATTATTTTGTGCATTTTTATTTTTATTTTTTTTATCATGCTAATGAAAACTACCCCCAATACTTTTTATTCTTTCTTACTGCTATTAATTGCTCATAATTTTAAGTTAAAATAAATTTTACTCCAAATTAATATTATTCATGTTTTCCCTGCCCATTTTTTGTTTACCATACTTTTTTTTTTAGACTTTTTATTGTTTGCAATTAGTGTTATTAATTACTTTTTTGCAAGTCCCAAAACTATTTTTTTGCTAGCTATACCACTACCTCATTTTTTTTACTTTTATTGTGCAAAAACGCTCACTTTTTTTAATATTACAATCGATTTTACTCCAAAACCAAATATTTTTTCATAGTGCTATCTTCCTTTAATTTGTTTCCCCATTTTTAAATTTTGGTTCTTTAAATTTTTTTTTTCCTTTTTTTTAGCTTTTATAACTCCCTTTAGTGCTATATTCACAATTTTTAAAAATAATCAAGGTGCTTTCTCGGGTGCTAAAGTTAAATAAGTTCACTATTTTGCCATTATTTTCAAAGCCATTTATTAATTACCACTTTATTGTTCACCCAAATTTTAAATTAGCCCCTTTTTATTTTATAATTTTTTTTTATATTTTTTATCACACTTTATTTGTTCCCAAAAATTATTTTAGTCCCTTTTTATTGCCCCCTTTATTTTAGCTTTAAAAAACTACCTTAGTCATTTTTTTTTACTTTTGTTAAAAAATTCAGGTGTTTTTTTTTAGCTTTAGAATTTTTACTTTGTTTTATATTTAAATTTTAATATAGATTACTACAAATCTTTGATTAAAAGCTTGACCCTGATACCAACCTCTTTTTTAAATGACTTAAAATGTTTCAAACGTTACTGTAATTACTACACGCAGAACAAATAAAAGGGCACTTCTCAAGCCAACAACAAAAAAACTATTTTAACTACAATATCAGTCTTTAAGCAAGCATTATGAGACCTCATAGTTACTAATTCCTTGCATCCCAATTGTCCATCATACACTAACTGAAAGGGCTAAAGCCTGATACTACGATGCCTTCCCTTTCCCGGGTTACACAGCCATACAAAACTGTAGGAAGATCAACAAGGGGGTGGCACGCTGTATACTATCAGCCCACTAGAATTTTTCAAATATTTTAAAAGGGGTGAACATGGGGAATATTAATAGCTAAATTCAATCCAAAAACCTACAAAAAACCCCTCACATTGAAAACATCTAAAAGTTTCCCCAGTCAAACATTAGCCAATTTAGTCAAAACCTAGGGAAATATGATAATGATGCCGCATGAACAAAAATCCTTTTCTACTCTCAGGGGATTCAATATAAATCTCCTGCAAGACCCGCCCACGTTACTGAAATTTCCAAAAAACCCAAAGATAACTGCATGTTTCTACCAAAAGTAACAAAACCCACGAGATACGGAGCTGTGTTTCCCTTTCTTACCCCTCTGACCAACCAAATCCCCTTTTTAAATCAGGCATAATTACAGATAATCCCAGACCCCTACCCTACTTTCTCATAACAACTCTGGGAAATACCCCAAGACACTATGAAGTCACTTCAAACTTCACAATGGGCAGCCATTAATAACTTCACAACAGCAGTAACAAACATTTACTGGACATGAGTAGAAATCTATACGAATTGACGAATGATTAATAATTTTCTAAAAAAGACCCAATACCTCAAACAAACCTGCCCTAAAAAAATAAAAAGTGACAGCTAAGAGATTTAGCAGTCCCTGGGTAACACCCCGCATTTTTCAAATCCTAAAAACAAAGCACCGATATGAAAAAAATACAGGAATGGGTCAATAAAAAAGAGACCCAAAAAAAACTTTCTCGCAATCCTAACCACCTGATAAATAGGGCAAAAAAATTTATTATGGAACAGTTATCCAATTACGAGGTGATAAAAAAAGGGGGGAAAACCCTATCAGAAATTCTGGGAAAAAAAAAGATTCACGAAAAGCGAAAAAAAATTAGCAAATAGATGAACCCCCAATCCACCAACAGAAACAGCAAAACAGCTCAATTATTTTTCCCACTTTAAAAACAAAAATTGCCCTTTAAAAACCCAAACTCGATACCCCACCAAAAGATACCTCACTGGCAACTTCCCGAACACCTGTTAAAGCCCGCAACCCAAACGAAGGG
Organism: Cherax quadricarinatus; assembly: GCF_026875155.1. Taxonomy (NCBI): domain Eukaryota; kingdom Metazoa; phylum Arthropoda; class Malacostraca; order Decapoda; family Parastacidae; genus Cherax; species Cherax quadricarinatus. The sequence continues at coordinate 17,218 of NW_026484184.1, read as the reverse complement.
CTCCCCTTTTATCAAAGCACAAAAAAAAAGGCAGGAGTTTTAAAAACCTTACCACCCTTTATAAAAAAAATGTCCAAATGCTATCACCAACATTTCAACATCTTTAAAAAATCCTTGAACCCCTTTCCCTTCCCACAGTTCTCAAAAAAGCAAGGGTCACCCGACCATAAAGGGGGGGGACAAACAGTTTAATAATATAGGGCAAATTTCCCGTTTTCCCCTCTCTCAAAAATCTTTGAAAAATTAATTCATAAAAAAATCTACTCCTACCCCTCCCAAAAAACATACTCAAAAACCCCCGCCAATTTGGATTCGGCCTAATAAAAAATACTAATGATGCTATTATCACATGCTAGAACATATATACACTGCAAAAGAGAAAAAGAGTCCCCTGGGGATCTTCTTTTACTTTCGTAAAACTTTTGTAAGTTGCCATGATTGTCCCCTAAAATTGTCACTTATGGGATAAGGGGACTCCCTCAATACCTCAAGTCTACCTCACAACAGAAGCCAATAGTGTACGCAAAAAGGGGCAGCTCTTCCGCAAAACCAATTCGTTTTGGTGCCCACGGGAAGTGCCTTGGGGCCCCCTTTTCTTTCTCTATCATAATGACCCCACCAAATGCTACAATTTCTCAAACCCACCTATTTGCAGTGCATACAATGTCTTCTCTCACCCGAGCCCAGTCACGTAGCCAATAGTAAAAACGAATTTCAGAAAAAAGTCTCCCGGATGAGGGTAACAAACTTAAAAACATTGACAAAACCTACTTATTTAGTTGGTAACAGGCTACGATTTCCCCCTTACATAATGAAAAGGGGGCACCTATCACAAAATAAAAGAGGGAAAAATTTTTAGGGAAACCCCTTAAAAATAACTCAAATTTCATACACATATACAAAAAAAATTTCTAAGAAAATTTCCAAACTGTAGGATCTATCGAAGCGGGGACTATGCTAAACGTCACCCCTGGCCCTATATCCTCTCTAATTAAACCCCATTCCCCCTAGGGGAAATTTTTGCTGGGGGTCAAAAACAATTAACCATCTCAGACCACAATTACCCAACAAAAAGGCTGCAGTTAGAATGAAACAAATTTTCATACAGGGAGCACCTCCCCAATTTCAAAACACTCAACCACTACATACAAAACATCCATATATTATTGCACCTTTACATACTAGAAAACTTAAACTCTGATATTAACCCTCCCCCCAAAAGTCCTTCAACCTCAACAGAACACATGACATAAACAAGCACAGATCCCTTTGATGTTTCCCCGTGTCCTCTCAGCATGCAAAAACTCAATGCACATAAAAACCCCAAAATCTGGGAAATTTATTACGTAAAATAAAAGAAAAACACCTGTTTTAAAATTTAAGTTCTTCTCAAAGTTCCTTACTCACTCAAAACCCAAAAAAATACTGAATAAATGAACCTTTAAAAATTTGTATTCTTAATGTTTCTCCAAATTTTAATCACATTAATGTTTTTAAAACCCAGGGCCCAATCTAACTTTATTTTTTTAAATTTCACTACCTAACAAATACTCCATTCGACTGAAAGTTACCAATGATGCAAAACCTTGACCGTCTTTGTAATCTACTTGTGCTTTAAGTTATCTGTTTCAAAAATTTTTTCACTGATTTCATCTTTCTTATTAATCTTAATTAATTTTAAGCCACCCGTAATGCTATGTTTATAAGTGGCTTGGGGATGGTTTACCTGTTTTTTTTTTACCTCGTATGTATGCTAAATTATTAAATAAATAAAATAAATAAAAAATGTTTAAAAAAATTCATGTTCCTGTTACACACTAAATTGGGGGACGGTAGTGCCCTTTCCCGGGTGTTGCTGTCTACCCAAACCGCTACCTTTGGCGGTAGTGCCTTGGGGGGTTGCTGTCTACCAACCTGTACCCAGGAGTAGTTTTTTTTTTTAGGATAACATATTCATTTATGCTTAGATGGGTTTGTCGGAACTAACCCCCCTGTAAATCGAAGAGGACCCGTATTACTCTGAATTTTTTGTTTTTTTTCTTTAATGTTTTCATTAATGTTTTTGTATATTTTTCAGGGAACTAAAGGAAAAGATAGAAAGAGCGCAGGGGCTCAAAACATCTGTTTTACCAGACACATTCATTATGGGTAAATTTGAAAAATGACCAATTTAGTGGCGCTTATGTTTTCCTTAACTGGTTGAAAACCCCCAAATTCCTGGTTTTTCCAATTCAGGGGTTTTGTTATCCAACATATTTCTATTTTTGGGGGGTTGACAAAAGTTCCCGAATTCCCAAATTTGCACTAAAAAGCCACAAAACTTGCTAACCGTAATGTGAAAATTTATGGTCGAGTGCTTTGGGGAGGCGCAGCATCACCCTTTGTCCTCCCACCAGTGATGCCTACAAATGCTTTTCTGGAAGTGACGTACAGTGGAACCTCGGTACTTGAACTTAATTCATTCTAGAAGGCTGTTCGAATGCCACTCTGTTCGAGTACACTAAACGAATTTTTCCCAACCAATTTTCTATTTTGTTGGCTGTTATCACTTATCTTCGTAGCCCCCATGGTGACTTATTTATACAAATAATATACAAAAAAAGCCAAAAAATATGAAGAAACACGAAATACATAGTTTACAGCAAAATTCTAGCAGGTTGTGTTTGCTTGAGTGCCGAGCAAATGGTCGACTACGAGTGATTTTTTTTTACTGAACAAAGCGTTCGAATACCGAATTGTTCAAGTAGGGAGCTAGTCGAGTACCGAGGTTTCACTGTATGTGAAGTGTGTCTGTGCTTATTGAATGATTTACAGTTCATCTTTCCCTATCTCTTCTGTGGATATTAATCCATTCATTGTCCAGATCTGATCTGAAACTTGCTCTCATGTTCAAAAATTTTCACAACAAAAGAAAAATCTTATGAATGATAAGGAATTTTTTTTCCAAAGGTAATAACACCAAAAGTACAAAATTTTATGAAAAACTTACAGAATAATGCTAGCCCAAAGTTAGTGATCTCTGCACAATTTACGCATCAGCAATTTTGCCCACTGTGAGTAATTTTAGGCCAATTCCATTGTTTCAGTTGACCAAATTCTTATTTATTTCACTAGTATGCCTCCCATTTTATTGATTGAGCACAAGAAACTGCCTATTCATTCATATCATCTACCCTATAAAGTGATCAGAATATTGCATCTTGACTAATTTCACACAAAATTAAAATAATGCCAATTTAAAAAGTCAAGAATAAACAATGTAAACATTACTGGCACTAAAACAACATTTCCTCTGTTTATTAGTCATGTCCGTGTGGCTTCTCCTATATTACACTTGCTTTCCATTTTAAATTCTTATTAACAAAAAAAGTAGATTTATTCTTATTTCTTGGATAATAAATATAACCAGGAAAGATTAGTCGTGAGTTTACAGCATCCCAATAATTGAATCAGACATATTAACTCTTTCACAGTCGAGATCCCTGCTCACACACTTCCTCTCAATGTCAAAGAATTATAAAAAAAATTTTTTATGAAATGATAGAAAATCTTTTCCCAATGGTAATGACACCAAAAGTACAAAATTTGATGGAAAATTTGTGGAATTTCCTCTTGTAAAGTTAGAGATCACAATATTTATGCATTGGCGATTTTGCTCACTTTTAGCCTTATTTTCAGCCAATTCCATTGTTCCAGTCAACCAAACTCATAGCTATTTCATTAGAACTCCTTTTGTTCTGTTGACTGAGTACAAGAAACCACCCATTTACCAATTTCAACTACCCACTAAAGTGATCAGAAATTGGTAATTTGGCCAATTTCATACATAATTCAAGGAAGACCAATTTCAAAATAGGGTCAGAATTAACAATGCAAACATTCCTAGCACACTAAATAACATTTTCTCTGTTCATTAGTCACATCTTCGGGCTCCTCTTATAGTATGCCTGCTTTCCATTTTGAATTTTTATTCACACAAAAAATAGAAGATTTACTGTTATGCCAAACTACAGTGGACCCTCGACCAATGATATTAATCCGTTCCTGAGAGCTCATCGTTAATCGAAATTATCGTTAGTCGAGTTAATTTTCCCCATAAGAAATAAAGGAAATACAAATTAATCGTGCAAGACAACCAAAAGTATGAAAAAAAAAAATTTACCACATGAAATATTAATTTTAATACACACAAACTGAAGAAGACATGTACAATTACATGTCCACTTACCTTTACTGAAGATCTGGTGATGATGATGGGATGGGAGGAGGGGAAAACTGTGGATGGTATTAGTGTTTAGAAGGGGAATCCCCTTCCATTAGGACTTGAGGTGTCAAATCCTTTTCCGGGTTACTTCCCTTCTTCTTTAATGCCACTAGGACCAGTTTTGAGAGTCACTGGACCTCTGTCACACAACATATCTGTCCATAGAGGCCTGTACCTTCCGTTCCTTTTTTGACATTCCTAAAGTGTTTCACAACATTGTCAGTGTCACAATTAAATACGTGTTCAGGTTTCAGTTCTTCACTGTCTATTATACTCCTTGAATTCTGCACATATTTTCAGCTGCTTTTTGGTCCGAAACTGGCGCCTCACCATGCCTTATCACACTATGTATGCCACTACGATTCTTAAATCTCTCAAACAACCTTTGCTGGCCTTAATTTTCACTCACATCATCACTAGTTGCAGGCATTTTTCTAATTAAATCCTCATGCAACTTCCTAGTCTTTTCACATATGATCGCTTGAGAGATGCTATCTCTGCTATCTGTTTTTCGTTTTTTCCACACCAATAACAGTCTCTCAACATCTTCTATCACTTGCGATCTCAGTTTCAAAAACATAGTTGCACCTTTGGCAAGAACAGCTTCCTTGATTGCCGTTTTCTTGGCCACAATAGTAGCGAGGGGTTTTAAATTGGGGTTTTGTGTACAACCTGGCCAACTCGGAGACACACACTCCACTTTCATACTTAGCAATGATCTCTTTCTTCATATCCATAGTAATTCTCACCCTTTTTGCTGTAGGGTTGGCACTAGAAGCTTTCTTGGGGCCCATGGCGACTTATTTTGCAGGTGCAATCACTAAAAACGCTGTGATAATATGAAATGTTCCGATTGTATGTTTGGATGGGACCGCGGTGGCTGGCTGGCTTGTAAACACTGGCCACAAGTGGACGCGTCTCAGACGAAACGAATCATGTTGGTCGAGTTTTTTAGCGCTAGTCGAGGCAAAATTTTTGCTTTAAAATGTATCGCTAGTCGGATTTAACGTTAGACGATGCCATCGTTGGTCGAGGGTCCACTGTACTGCATTATTGTAAAAATAGTAAAAATAATATCAGCGCATTTGTGAAAGCATATTAGACCCACCAGTTGATGTGTATTGGATACTTGACATGATTTGTATAATCTTGAACATCAGTAAAAATTGAACCTTTCTGCTAATTTGAGTTCAATTTCAATTATGTAAGTGTATTTTTGTAAGTGCTTTTGTACGTGTATTTTTGGGGGTCTGAAACAGACTACTCTAATTCACAATATTCCTTATGGGAACAAATTTGGTCTATAACGGCACCCGAACAGACTTCTGGAATGAAATAATATCGTAAGGCGGGGGTCCACTGTAATGGAAATCCAATTAATCTGTTCCAGACACCCAAAAATATTAAACAAAAAATTGAATTAAATAAAGATTTACATACAGAAAACAATGAGAAATCAAGTACATACATGTATAAAATATAGGTAGTTGGTTGGTAGACAGCAACCGCCCAGGGAGGTACTACCGTTTCCCGCCAAGTTAGTGTAAAACGAAAGCCTACATGATGGTAGGATTGCTGGTGTCCTTTTTTCTGTCTCATGAACATGCAAGATTTCAGGTATGTCTTGCTACTTCTACTTACACTTAGGTCACACTACACATATATGTACAAGCACATATATACACACCCCTCTGGGTTTTCTTCTATTTTCTTTCTAGTTCTTATTCTTGTTTATTTCCTCTTATCTCCATGGGGAAGTGGAACAGAATTCTTCCTCCGTAAGCCATGCGTGTTGTAAGAGGCGACTAAAATGCCGGGAGCAAGGGGCTAGTAACCTCTTCTCCTGTATATATTACTAAATGTAAAAGGAGAAACTTTCGTTTTTCCTTTTGGGCCACCCTGCCTCGGTGGGATATGGCCGGTGTGTTGAAAGAAAGAAAGAAACATATATAAAATAATAATAACATTACATTTACCTTCTGGGTGGATGGAAGACCGGAGAAGGGGAGAGGATGAAGGTACACTATTGTTTGGAAGGGGGATTCTCTTCCATGAAGACTTTAGGTACCAAGTCCTTTTCTGGGGTTATTTCCCTTATTTGTTTTTTAATGTCATTAGGACCAGCTTGACAGTCACTGCACACCTGTGGCACTAAATATCTGTCCAGAGAGCTGTGTTTCTGGCATCTCTTTAAAATTTCCTTAAACTGGGACAAGACATTATTGTTGTACATGTTGCCGACACAGCTTGCAAGAGCTTTGTCAGGGTGATGTTCCTCCACAAATCTTTCCATTCTACTCCACATTGCACAAATCTCCTTAATCTCTGAAGAAGGCACCTTCTTCCATCTCTTTCCCTCCTCCTCTGAAGCAATTTCCTGAGCTGTGGTATGTTGCTGTTCCCCAAAGAAGCTCTTGCAGCTCTTCATTGGTTAGCTCTTCATTGTGGTTTCCCCCACCAACTCTTCCACATTCTCTAAACTCACATCCAACCCCATGGAATCCCCCAATGCCACAAATTCCACAACTGGCATAGGGTCCTCAGGGTCAGCCCCAAATCCTTCAAAATCCCTCTCTTGGACTCAATCTGGCCACAGTTTTCTCCTAGCAGAGTTCAAAATCCTGGAAGTCACTCCCTCCCAAGCCTTACCTATAAGGTTTATGAAATGGAGGATATTGAAGTGATCTTTCCAAAAGTCTCATAGGGTCAGTTGAGTGTCTGAAGTCACATCAAAGCACCTTTGAAACATTGCTATGGTGTAGAGTTTTTTGAAGTTTGAAATGACCTACTGGTCCATGGGCTGGATGAGAGGAGTGGTATTAGGGGGCAAGAACTTCACTGTGATGAAATGAAACTCCTCCACCATTTGGTCATCCAAGTCTGGAGGATGAGCAGGAGCATTGTCCATTACCAGGAGGCACTTGAGTTCAGTTTATTTTCCAGGAGGTATTTCTTCACAACTGGGACCAAACGCTTCATTGAACCAATCAAGGAAATTGTCCCTTGTGACCCATGCCTTACTGTTAGCCTTCCACATCACATACAAATTACTCCTGGCGACACTGTTTTAATGAACATTACCACAGAACAAAAGAGTAAGCCTGTCTTTCATAGGCTTGTGTCCTGGCAGTGCCTTTTCCTCCTGCATGATGTAGGTCCTCTTTGGGATTTACTTCCAAAAGATATCTGTTTTTCAGCCTCTACAGTGCAACCTCCACTCACGAGTTTAATCCATTCCGTCACCTTGCTCGCATCTGGATTTGCTCATTTGCAGAATCAATTTTCTTCATTTAAATTAATTGAAATGCAATTAATCCATTCCAGTGGAATTCTGTACTTTAATATAATAATTTCCCTAATATCAACTCTGTGGCTTATTTGTCTATCATAATTCATCTAATATGACATAATAAACGATATAGATAACTTAGAAACCTGATATATACTCTAGAATGAATAAAATACGTCATTTATGTTGTGGTATCATCAGTGGATGAGAGTTTGTCTGGAAACCAGACAAAATACAGTGGACTCTCGGCTAACGAATGCATCGCATAATGTTAAATCCGCCTTACGAAGCATTTGAGCATAAAAACTTTGGCTAGGCTAACGATAAAAAACTCGCCAATGTGATTCGTCCGGTACGCATCCACGTGTGGCCTGAGCGCACCTCAGCTGCCCTGTGTGTGCCAGTGTTTACAAGCCAGCCAGTGCGGTTGCATCTACACATACATTCTGTACATTTCATATTATCACAGTGTTTTTAGTGCTTGTAACTGCAAAAATAAGTCACCATGGGCCCCAAGAAAGCTTCTAGTGCCAACCTTGTGGTAAAAGGGTGAGAATTAGTATGGAAATGAAGAAAGACATAATTGCAAAGTACAAAAGTGGAGTGCATGTCTCGGAGCTGGCCAGGTTGTATACCAAACCCTAATCAACCATTGCTACTATCTTGGCCAACAAAATGGCAATCAAGGAAGCTGTTCTTGCAAAAGGTGCAAGTTTGTTTACGAAACAGAGATTGCAAGTACTCGAAGATGTTGAGAGACTGTTATTGGTGTGAACAAACAAAAAACAGATATCAGGACATAGCATCTCTCAAGCGATCATATGTGAAAAGGCTAGGAAGTTGCATGATGATTTAATTAAAAAAATGCCTCCAACTAGTGGTGATGTGAGAGAATTTAAGGCCAGCAAAAGTTGGTTTGAGAGATTTAACTCTTTCAGGGTCGAGAGGCCCTCTCCTAAACTTTTTCTTAGGGTCGAAAATTTTTCGGAAAAAAAAATTATTTTTTTTCTTATGAAATGATAGAGAATCTTTTCCCGATCATAATGGCACCAAAAGTATGAAATTTGATGGAAAACTTACGGAATTATGCTCTCGCGAAGTTAGTGGTCTCGACGATGTTTACACATCAGCAATTTCACCCACTTTGAGCCCCATTTTCGGCCAATTCCAGTGTACTAGTCACAAAAATCATATCTATTTAGCTAGAACTCCATTTTGTCTATCGAACGAGTACAAGAAACCGCCCATTTACCGATTTCAACTACCCAAAAGTGGTCAGAAATTGGCAATTTTGCCAGTTTCATATAAATTTCAGAAGATGCCAATTTCCAAATAGGGTCCAGAATAGCAAGACAGACATTCCTGGGACTACAATAACATTTCTCTGTTCATTAGTCACATCCCCAGGCCCCTCTTACATCTCTTTTGCTTTCCACTTTGAATTTTTATTCTCACAAAAATAGTAGATTTACTGTTATGCAGACTACTGCATTAGTGTATAAATGGTGTAGAAATGGTATAAATAATATCAGCGTACCTATGAAAGAATATTAGACTCACCAGTTGAAGTGTATTGGACACTTGGCATGATTTGTTTACTTTTGAACTTTGGTAAAAAATCGAATATTTCTGCTACTTTGAGCTCAATTTCAAGGTACTTTTCATTATGAAACCAATCAACATCATCTCATTTATGGATGAACATCACCCTGACACAGCTGTTGCAGGCCGTGTTGGCAGCATGTACAATGACAATGGTATGCCCCATTTTAGGGAAATCTTAGAGATGCCAGAAACAGAGCTCTCTGGACAGATATTTTGTGCAACAGGGGTCCAGTGACTCTCAAGCTGGTCCTAGTGTCATTAAAAAAAAAGAGGGGAAGTAACCCCGGAAAAAGACATGGTACCTGAAGTCTTTATGGAAGGGGATTCCCTTTACAAACAATAGTACACCTCCATCCTCTCCCCTCCTCCCATCTCATCACTCATCAATAAGTCTTCAATGAAGGTAAGTGTCATTTTAGTAATGTTTTACTCTGCATGTCTCATTGTTTTCTGTGTAGGGAAAAGTATATTTCATGTAAAAAAATTTATTTTGTTTAATACTTTTGGGTGTCTGGAACGGATTAATTGGATTTCCATTATTTCTTATGGGGAAAATTAATTTGGAATGTCATATTCGGGATAAGTCACTCTCTCTGGAACGGATTAATTACGTAATCCAGGGGTCCACTTTGGATGGGATGTAAACAGCGTGCTGAAAATATCCAGCCAAGACAGGACTCGCAGCAATGGTTTCAAGATGGAAAAATTCAGATTCAGGAAGGATATAGGAAAGCACTGGTTTGGCAATAGAGTTGTGGATGAGTGGAACAAACTCCCGAGTACCATCATAGAAGCGAAAACATTATGTAGTTTTAAAAACAGGTTAGATAAATACAGTGGACCCCCACATACCGTTGGCATCACATAACGTTAAATCTGCATACCGATACATTTTATCGCTAAGATTTTGCCTCGCATACCGCTAAAAAACCCGCTCAGTGCTATTCGCCCTGAGATGCGTCTAATGTGCGGCCTGAGCCAGCCTCACATGTTCCGCCGGGGGCATTGTTTACCAGCCAGCCTCCGCGGTAACACCCAAAAGCTTTACAATCGGAACATTTCATTATTACAGCGTTTTGGTGATTTTATCTGCAAAATAAGTGACCAGGGGCCCCCAAGAAAGCTTTTTAGTGCCAACCCTACAGGAATAAGGGTGAGAACTACTATAGAGATGAAAGAGATCATTGCTAAGTATGAAAGTGGAGTGCGTGTCTCCGAGCTGGCAGGTTGTATATAAACCCCAATAAACCATCACTACTATTGTGTCCAACAAAATGGCAATCAAGGAAGCTGTTCTTGCCAAAGGTTCAACTGTGTTTTCGAAACAGAGATCGCAAGTGATGGAAGATGTTGAGAGACTCTTTTTGGGTATGGATAAATGAAAAGCAGATAGCAGGAGATAGCATCTCAAGTGATCATAAGTGAAAAGGCTAGGAAGTTGCATGAGGATTTAATTAAAAAAATGCCTGCAACTAGTGATGATGTGAGTAAATTTTTAAAGGCCAGCAAAGGTTGGTTTGAGAGATTTAAGAAGCGTAGTGGCAACATAGTGTGATAAGGCATGGTGAGGCTCCCAGTTCGGCCACAAAGCAGTGAAAAATATGTGCAGGAATTCAAGGAGTACATAGACAATGAAGAACTGAAACCTGAACAAGTGTTTAATTGTGATGAAACAGGCCTGTTTTGGAAGAAAATGCCAAGCAGGACCTACATTACTCAGGAGGAAAAGGCACTCCAGGACATAAGCCTATGAAAAACAGGCTTACTCTGTTGATGTGTTCCAATGCTAGTGGGATTGCAAAGTGAAGCCTTTATTAGTGTATCACTCAGAAACTCCCAGAGCGTTCAGGCAAAAGAATATCCCCAAGGCTTTAATTTGTGTGTGCTGTGGAGGGCAAAACAGTAAGGCATGGGTCACTAGGGACTTTTTCTATGACTGGTTACACCAAGCATTTGCCCCAATGTGAAAGATTACCTAACTGAAAAGAAAATTAGACCTTAAGTGCCTCCTGGGGTTAGTGCCCCTGGTCATCCTACAGACGTGGCAGAGCGGACTTTATGGGGGCATGGCTTCATTAAGGTGAAGTTTTTGCTCCTAATACCCCTCCTCTCCTGCAGCCCATGGACCAGCAGGTTATTGCAAACTTCAAAAAACTGTACACAAAAGCTCTGTTTGAAAGGTGCTTTGTAGTGACCTCAGAAACTCAATTGACTCAAGAGAGTTTTGGAGAGATCACTTTAATATCCTCAATTGTGGGAAACCTTATAGGTGAGGCTTGGGAGGGAGTGACTAAGAGGACCTTGAACTCGCTTGGAAGAAACTGTGGCCAGAATGTGTAGACCAAAGGGATTTTGAAGGGTTTGAGGCTAACCCTGGGAATCCTATGCCAGTTGAGGAATCCATTGTGGCATTTTGGGGAAAGCCCTTGGGGTTGGAGGTTAGTGGGGATGTGTGGAAGAGTTTTGGGGGAGGAGGACAATGAAAACTAACCACTGATGAGCTGCTAGATCAACTTCAACAGCAAGAGGCCAGACCCGAGGAAACTGGTTCAGAGGAGGGGGGGAGAGAGAAAATTTAAGAAGTTGCCTACTTCAAAGATTAAGGAAATGTGTGGAATGTGGCTTAAAGTGCAAACCTTTTTTGATGACAAACACCCTTTAAAACAGCTATTGCAAGCCGTGCTGGTGACTATTACACTGACACTGTTGTGAAACACTTTAGGGAAAGTCATAAAGGAACGAGAGGGACAGGCCACTATGGACAGATATGTTGTGCGACAGAAGTCCAGTGACTCTGAAGCTGGTCCTAGTGGCATTAAAAGAAGAAGGGAAGTAACCCCAGAAAAGGACTTGACACCTCAAGTCTTAATGGAAGGGGATTACCCTTCTAAACACTAAGACTCTCTCCTCCTCCCATCCATCAAACATCCCCCAGATCTTCAATAAAGGTAAGTGTCATGTAACTGTGCATGCCTTTTTCAGTTTTTGTATTAAAATTAATTCATGTGGTAAATTTTTTTTTTTTCATACTTTTGGGTGTCTTGCCGGATTAATTTGATTTCCATTATTTCTTATGGGGAAAATTCATTCGCATAACGATAATTTCGCATAACAATGAGCTCTCAGGGAAAGATTAATATCGTTATGCAGGGGTCCACTGTACTTGAGTCGGTGTGAGTTGGACCTGACTAGCTTGTGCTACTAGATCTATCTGTCTCCTTCCTTAAAAGTGAAAGTGACCCGACTAGGGGGGGTTTTTTGGTCTGCCGGGGAGTTGACATGGACCCGCTTTTTTCTGGGGCAGTAGGTGTACAGTGTTCCTTTTTTCTTTGTTCTTAAATTGTCTTTTGGGGGCTTTCTTTGTACCAATTAAATTTTAAATGTAAACCATTTAGCCCTTTGGGAAAAAAAAATAAACTTTTGTACGTGGGCCCCGGAAGTGGCATCGGTATTCATAAATCCGGTATTTGATGCATTATATGCAAAATTTTCCCGGTATTTGATTTAAAAAACCGGGATTTATACGATTTTTAAAGACCTGTCCACATGGGCCTGAACTGCCCCGGTTGGGCCCGGTTTACAACCCCCGTGTGCGGCATTTAAAGGGTACATTGGGACATTTCCCTATTATCCATATTTTCATGTGTTTGTGTTGTTTTGCAAAATAAGTCCCTGGGCCCCCGAAAGCTTCTATGCCAAACCCCGTGGTAAAAAAAGGGTGAGAATTAGTATGGAAATTAAGAAAGATTTTGAAGGGTTTGGGGCTAACCCTGAGAAGCCTATGCCAGTTGTGGAATCCATTGTGCCTACTTCAAAATTAAGGAAATGTGTGCACAGTGGGTTGAAGTGCAAACCTTTATGGATGAAAATCACCCTAACACAGCTATTGCAAGCCGTGCTGGTGACTATTATAATGACAATGTTGTGGCCCATTTTAGACAAATCGTAAAGGAACGGGAGGTACAGAGCTCTGTGGACAGATTTGTTGTGAGACAGAGGTCCAGTGACTCTCAAGCTGGTCCTAGTGGCATTAAAAGAAGAAGGGAAGTAACCCCGGAAAAGGACTTGCTACCAAGTCCTAATGGAAGGGGATTCCTCTTCTAAACACTAACACCTCTCCCCTCCTCCCATTCCATCAATCATCACCAGATCTTCATTAAAGGTAAGCGTCAATTATTTTATTGTTATTGTAATTATTCTATTGCATTAAACTTAATATTTCATGTAGTAAAATTTTTTTTTTTCATACTTTTGGGTGTCTTGCACGGATTAATTTGATTTCCATTATTTCTTATGAGGAAAATTGATTCGGTTTTCGATATTATCGGTATTCGATGAGCTCTCAGGAACGGATTAATATCGAATACCGGGGGTCCACTGTATTTGTATTTGAATGGACAGTTTTTTTGTTATCAGTGTTGAGTGGAATGCATACTCAAAAATTAACCAGGAATTAGGTCAGTTTGGGCATGGAAATTGGCTTAAAATATACATCAAATTAGATGAAATCACTGTTGCATTAAGTGAAACATTTTGGTATCATTACCTTTAGAAAAAGATTCTTTACTGTCTTAGAGAGATTGCAGCAGAGAAATGACATTCAGTTTGAGGGATATTGACAGTTCAGGGGTTCAGTTGTGTAGTCTTTGTACTTCTGGAAAAAAAGCTGAAGAATGAGTGATGGTGAATATATTTTCTTCTTTGAATTCCCCTGCCTTGGTGGAAAATGATCAATATGTTAATAAAAATTTCCTCATGGACTGTTTTTGCTTTTGCCAATTTTCCATGAGAATTTGATTTGTACATGCTGTTGGAGTGTGAGCAAGGTAACATTTATGAAGGGATTCAGGGAAACTGGTAAGATGGACTTGAATCCTGGAGGTGGGAGGTACAGTGCGTGCACTGTCCTTCCCATGCCTCTGGCAAGACAGTGATGGAGTGAATGATGGTGAAAGTGTTTTGTCATTTTTGAGTCACCCTGCCTTGGTGGGAGACGGCGATGTGTTAATAAAAAAAAATTAAAAAAAAAAAAAAATTGTAATAATGATTTATTGCTTATAAATTGTTTTTCTTCCAGGAGTGATTTGCAGTGTACATCACTTGTTGACAACCTCTGGAAGTTTATAAATGACTACAAAACAACACAACCATTTATAATCTGTGGAGCTCCTGGGGCTGGTAAAACATCTGTTTTGATAAATCTAGCTGATCAGTTTACTCAGAATGTAGATACTTCAGATTTCTCATTAATTTTCTACTTAGATACTTGTTGCAGGTTTACAAGAAATATAATGTGGAGTCAGGTATTTGAGATCTTGACACATCATGCTTGTAAGACAGAAAGCAGGTATGGGAGAAGTTTGGTAGAAAGATACTATACAAATTCATGCTGATAAGATTCTTTTCCTGCTCGACTGGAACCTCCAGTGTGTAGAGGACAAATTGGTTGATGTGGAGTGGGGAACGTGGGTCATCACTTTGCAAGGTACCCATACAATACCTTCATATTGTCACTTACTTAAGGTCTTGCCGCTGAATGAAAATAAAGTAGAGCAGATATTACAAAGCATCAGTTATGTGAATGAATCAAGGCATATATGTGAACAATACAAGAAGTGCAAATTCAAGGGACTTCTCGACACTCCAGACATGGTTAGTATATTTCACGAGATTGGAGGAAATGCTCAATGTGAGACAATATTGGAACATTTTATAGAAAGGAAGGTTGGTCATTTAGAAGATTTTCATGAAGAGTTGATTAAACTTGGGAAAGCTGCATTTTGTTTGATCTTAAATAATAGAATGCTTTATAATAGTGATGATCTCCAGGATATAAGAGATGAAGTGAAAAAGCCATTCTTTGAATATCATGATGAGTATGCTAGTTTTCGCTACAGAGTTATAGAAGATTTCCTCTCTGCCAAATATGTTATTTCTCAGCCCAAGGAAGCGTGCAAGAAATGGCTTAAACAAGTTCCATTGTTTAAAAGAGTTTTTAGAATTACTTGTGCTATGTGGACTAAGGATGAGCAGAGTATTCAGAATAATTTACCATTAATTAAGTCTTATCTTCTGAAGTTGTTTGGTATTGAAGTGCCAAACCAAGAACACAAGAAACGGAATAAGAAAAAAGCAAGTAAACACACTTGTCAGAATTCCAACTCAAACAACAATGAAGAGTCTATGGACATTGACTTGCCTGAAGGTGCTACTTCTACTGCTGAATCTAGTGACAACACTAAGAAGTGTGGCAATAAAACATCGTTTACAATGTGGTCTTTTATAGTTAAGCTTACTGAGACTTGTCGTATCGGCAGGAAATTGTCGAACTGCTAGCAGAAATGTTAGCTAGTAAGAATTCATGGGTATTGAAGTGTAAATGCCTAGATGAAAGTAATATAGATAAAATAGCTGAAATATTGAAGAATGTCAAAATAAAAAAAACACTTAACAATTAAGTAGAGAGCGGCTCCAGTGCAAGAACTTTAAAGAAGGTCTGGAATATGCTCAGTACATTAGCTGAGTTGGCCAAGCATGCTTTCATCCAGATAATGATTATTCAAAGGATTTTCTTCCAGCATTTCATAAAAAGGTTAAAGGAACTTTCATGTGCAATAGCCAATTGCAGAGACACTCAATTAAACATCACTAAATATGTTGGCCTTTCATCTGTTCTGGAATTCCTCAATTTTTCAAATGTTTGTGTATGCAGAAACTGGAGGTCTTGGATGTTTGTGTGTATGATATTGCTACATTACAAGAGATTCTATCATGTACAGGCTTGTCTGTCTTAGAAAAGTTTGGGTACGAGTTGTTCTCAAGGCTAATGAACAGGATATTAAAGATGGTGTCAGGTTTTGTGTACTGGAACCTATCCCACTAAATCTCACAATCAAATATTTTGATAGGCTGCAAGAGCTTCTCGATAAATTTGATCCCCCTCATAATGTTACATCTCTGAGTATACATGATGTATATATACATAAAGCCTTCAAGATTGATCTCTCTCATTTCAAAGATTTAAATATGTTTGTTTGTAAGATTTATACCTGGAGCAAAGACTGCTAAAGAAATTGCCAGAAATCAAGAGCCCATGGAGACAACAGAGATAGAAGAAAAGAATGAAAGAACAAAGAAGATGGGCCCTTTAATGAGTGGGCACTCCAGGTAAAACTAAATCTTACTTTACCTGAAAGATTACAGCGATTGATGCTAAGAAACGTGGAATTCTATAATAATACAAATTACTTTGTGCTGGACAACTATTTTAATAAATATCCTGGTATGCAGAGACTGATCATTGAGGATTCATCACTTTCTATAACTGGAGTCAGAAAACTGCTAAATGAACATGTTAAGCAGATGCAGCAGACTCTATTTAATAGTGGGGATATAGAGCATTCTTAAAAACGATGTAAAATAGATAGAAGAGTTTCATCCCAGTTAAAGGAATGGCATAGAAAGAGGCCACGGCTTGAGAAAGAAGAACGTGATGGAAAACGAAAGAACAAACTGACGGATGGGAGCTAATAATCACAAGCAATTTTTCTTTATGTGAAAGTTGCAAACGTTCCATGCTCATGTCTTCAGCAGGATGGAGAAGACCATAGAGACACTCTTGAGGATTTTATTAACCTCATTGAAGATGTATATGATTATGATATTCTCAGTTTCAGCTACACTAGTCCACTTGTAACTGTTAGGAAGGATATGTGTGAAGATCTGAGGTACATTGCCCTCTGACACGGCTAACTGATGATGCTGTCAACAGACTCTCTCTAGATAATGAAGAAACAAGGGATATTATGAATTGGTTTTTTTCCCGACACTGACTCTGGCTCAGTCCATCTGTTTATATGACACTGACCTCACTTACGAAGGTGCAATGGCAGTTGTTGAACATCTGAAACTAGGAAAAATGAGATATAATTATGCAAAAGATGTAGAGCTTTCATCTCACAATAATGTCTACTTATCATTCAAAATCTGAGGATTGGGAAAATCTCAATAGTACTTTCTTAATTTCCTAAAGAATGAAACGTGTTTAGCTCAGCTTAACT
>NW_026484178.1:0-12354 GCF_026875155.1 Cherax quadricarinatus | reverse complement strand
CAACAAAACGGGGTTGGGGGTACTTTTTAACCTTCACAAATGCGGGGGGATTCTTTAAACCCCCCTTTACCAAAACCGGGGCGGGTACTTTAAAAAATTTCCCCCAAACTTTAATCACAATTTTTTTTTTTGCTTAACTACTACCACCACCCCACCACCTTCTATACCCCACCCCCAAAAACTTTCTACTCCCCCACCACTCCCCACTTTTACTTTTGTTTACTTTACCCCACCTACATATTTTATTTTGCTTTTTACTTCTACTACCCCACCACCACTATATTACTGGGGTTTATTTCTATACCACCACACCCACTATTATTATGTTGCTTTACTTCTACTCCCACCACCACCACTTTATTACTGTTGCATTACTTCTACCACCATACCACTTTATTACTGTTGCTTTTACTTCTACACCAAAACCATCCCATTTTTATTCTTTTTATTACTCTACCACCCATACCACTATTTTTTATGTTTGCTGTTTTTCTCAAACACCCCCAATACACAAATTATGTGGCAAAACTTTCACTACCAAACACACTATCCCCCCCAAGATTTTTACTTCTATTACATATAAAATATACCACTATATATGTTTGTCCGGGTTTACTGGTAAAAAAAATACTTTTCCCGGCAGTTTGCAAAACAAGACAAAGAGCTCGATGGGCCAACTAGCCCTTCTTAACACTATTGCAAAATTTTTTTTTACGAATATTGAAGTGAATTAAAAGTAATACTTATTAATGAAAAATAAATACCTACCAATTATATTTGTTTGCTATTAACGCTTAAAAATTTCAAACCCAACCCTTTTTTGGTATTTAACCCCAAAGCCACAAGGGGAAAAAAAAAAAAATTTTACTATTTTATAGAAATAATAAAAAAGAGAAGAGAGAAAGAGAGAGAGGTAGAGAAGAGAGGGGGAAAGAAGAGAAGAATACCAAACCCATCTCCTTTCATTATTACACCCCATTTTTAAATCACTATCTTTGTAGCAAAGAAAAAAAAATGAAAGTTTGCCTTTTTCCCCGTTTAAAACATTTTTGATTTCTTAATATTAACGGGTGAAACTTACAAATTTTCATTTTTAACTCATCTGCTGCTTCCCCTAAGTGTCAAAGAAACACTTTTACCACACTCTTCCATACTGTATCGTAAGAAGTGTGGGGTTAAGGTCAAAAATTTCCACTGCCCCATCTTCACTACCCCTCGGGTACAACACTTTTACTTTTATACTTCTATTATACAAATTAATAAATTATCATAACAACAAATTTTTATTAATAATTATAATAAGTTTAAAAATACAATAAAAATTTATAATAAATAATATAAAAAAATTTAAAAAATTTTAAAAATAAAAATATAAAATAAAATTAAAAAAATTAAAGTAATTCACCAAATGTAAAAAATAACCCTTGTTTTTTTTGCATGCTTTTGGGTTTTCAGTATTTAGTGATGGTCGCAAACCCCAAACTGCTACTTTCTGGGCCCACAACTCTTCACTTGCCCATGATTTGTATCAGTTTTCTTCTATTCAAAATTTACAGTTTATGATTGCAACAAAATTTTTTCCCCTACATTGTTTTTCTAGCTTCATTATATTTTTATTATCGTCCGGTAATATAGCACCGTCGTCATTGCTCTTATTTTTTTCTTGTATAGCTTGAAGTCTGGGGTTCCCTTACTATTCATTTTTTTATTCGTCACTCGTGTTTTATATTCTGTTTGCCTTTGTGTATCGTTTTCCCGGGGTTTTATTGTTTAATATCTTTCTTTTTTAATATGTATGTAGGGTTCCCTGGCTCGGTTGGAAGCGCACTCTGCCACCACATGGTGCCTGGTTCGATCCCCCCGGGACGGGGAAACGTGGGCATGTTCCCTACACCTGCTCGGCCCTTTCCATAAAAAAATAAGTAGGTACTGGGTATTATCGATGATGTGGGTGATCCCGGGGGGTGGTATAACTTTAGAAGTGTTGGGTTTGAAATAAAGTAAGTTTTCATAACAGTCTTTCCTTAAAATTAGCTTAAAATAAAAAAGAGGGGATTCTGGGGTTGGTGTGTATGCTGGTAAAAGGCGAATGTCAGGGGTATGTAGCAGTTATGTGGAGATGGAGAGGAAGTGGGAAATGGAAGGTAAAGAAGTTTTGTTTTTTCCCCCGGCTCAGGAAAACCTTTTTTCCATCCCATGAGTTCAATCCTCACCCCCTACAGTGGGAATTTTTTTTCTTGTGTGGGAAATTGGGATGACCCTTGAATGGCTGAGAGTTTGGCGGGGAAGCCTCGAGGAGGTTGGTTTTGACCACCCTCCCCCCCTTCCCTCCCCCCCCCCAATTGTTTCTCTACCCTGCCTCGATGAATATTTTTTTCCTAAACGTTTCTCTCCTTTTAAAACCCATCCCAGGGGGCCGTTAAACCCCCGATCAAAACTAAACTCCAGCCCGGGACGCATTAACCACTGGGTTTTGAGACCTTGATCGGGGGTTTTCTAACCTCCCCCCGGGTTTGGGTTTGTTTCAATCGTGTCATTACGTTTTCGTGACCCTCTTCTTTAAAAATTCCCCCTCGTTTCCAGATAAACATTTTTTAAATTTGGCCCTGGGGACAGAAACGCCCATCATAATTTTCCCCCCCTCTCCTGTGCATGATTTAAACGTTTGTATTTTTCCAGTAGCAGTTTTGTCCCTTTTTATTTTTTTATTTTTGCTCCGAAAAAACCTTAAAATTTTTTTTTCCGGATTGTGTTTCCCATTTGTAACCAAAAGGTTAAAAGGATCAGGTGTTTTTTTCCCCTGGTAGAACTTTCAAGTTCCCCCAAAATTTTTTCCTTTTTATTAAAAAACCTCCCCCTTTCTTCACTCAACGATTGGATAATCTCACTTTCCTTCCCCCCTGACCCGCCATTACCCTCAAGTCCAAAGAAAAGTGTATTCTTTTTCGCGTTTCATCGTTTTTCCCCTTACAGTAGAAACCTTTCCCTGCACCCTTATGGAGGGTCGGGGATATCTGCTTTTTGGGAGTGCCCTTTCCCAAAAACCTTTCCCCTTTGTGCGCCTCTGGCAAGATGGGTAGTGTAATACTGATGAAATTTTTCTTTATCAGGTCCCCCCTTTAAAATGTTTTTCCGGTTGTCTCAGTTCCATTTCTTTTCCTTTTTTTACTTCCTGGTTTCCAGAAAAGCCTTTTCCCCAGATTTTTTCCCTATTTTTCCAAAACCGAACCCAACTTCGGTTTTACTTTTTTAATTCTGTATTCTCCCCTTTTCCTTCTTTTTCTCCTGCCTCCTTCCCCTTTTTCCCTTTCCCCTTTTCCATTTGGGTTCCCTTTTTTTGTCGTGAATCTTTTCCCCTCCCCCCCTCCCCCATCTATTTAAAGTTCTTCTCTGTTTTTGTATAGGGGTTTTTCACCTGGAGATTAACTGTTGCCCTCCCCCTTTTCGTGATGGTGTACTCAATTTTTTTGTTTTAACTTGGGGTTTTGGGCAGGGGTCGATTACATCTCCCGCCCCCCCTCTTCGCTGGTTGTACTAGGGGCCACTCTCTCCTCCAAGAGCTTTTTCGTACTTCTCGTGTTGTGTTTGTGGTGTTGTTTCCATTTTGTCCTTTGGACATGTCGAAATTTTACCCAAAGGGCCGTTGGTACCCCCCTAGTTGTACCCCTAGTTAGGGTTTCAAGGGGGCGATTTCCAACTCCGGCCCCGCCCCTTCACCCGGGGCGCTCCCAGGTTTTACAGCCCTGTAGGGGGAAGCAGGGAGGTTCAATTTAAGGGGGTAACCCGGGTTCCCCGGGAGTTTTACAGGGAGGCATAGAGGGGAAAGAGTGTATCATGTGGTGTGTGTGTGTGGGGTTGTGTGTTGGGGTGTGTGAGTGTGTTTGTGTGTGTACCCAAAACCCGGATCCAGGTCGGTTTTCCCGAGCAAACCCCTGAAAAAACCAAACCCTGGAAAGCGAAGCTGGTTGTGTGACACACCCACCTTTAATCACCCCCCACGGAATTTTTTATCGAACGTTGCAGGTGGTCAACCCCAAAAGACCCGGCGGGCCCAGGTTTACCCAGGGGATTCCTTTTGACCCAGAGGGGTCTCCAGGTTTACCCGAGGGGTCTCCCGGTGACCCAAAAAGGGGTTTTCCCCGGGGGACCCAGGGGGGCTCCTGGTGACCCAGAGGGGGCTCCAGGTTTACCCAGGGGGGGTTCCCCGGTGGGCCCAGGGGGGGCCCAGGTGACCAGGGGGGGCCCAAAGGGGACCCAGGGGGGGTTTCCCGGTGACCCCGGGGGGGCTCCAGGGACCCAGGGGGGTCTCCAGGAGGCCAGAGAGGTCTCCCGTGACCCGGAGGGCTCTCCTGTGACCCAAAAGGGGTTTGGTGAACCCCCGGGGGTACCTTTTTGGGGCCCATAGGGGGGCCCCCAGGGGACCCGGGTGCTCTTCAAGTGGTCACTGCTACCTAGGTTTTTCCCGGTGGTCTCTAGTTCCCCGGTGAACTCTAGGGATTTTACATGCATATATATATATATATTATATATATATATATATATTATTATATTATTATAATATATATATATATATATATATGTGTGTGTGTGTGTGTGTATGTGTGTGTGTGTGTGTGTGTGTGTGTGTGTGTGTGTGTGTGTGTGGTGTGGTGCCGAATAGGTAAAACTTGCGATTTTGGCTTAAATAGCAACGCTCTTCTTGCCGAATAAGGCAAGTAAAAATTTGTATATGCAATAATTTCGCAAAAATCATTCTGAACCTAATAAAGAAAATATATTTCATTGTGTTTGTTTATTAAATTCATGTAAACTTATCTAAAATCTATTTAGTTGGATTAGGCTAAATTAAATTGGGCTTGCTATAATAAGGTTAGGAAAGTTTTCTAAGGTTCTTTTGGTACAAAATTATTAATTTTTACATTAACATAAATGAAAAAATATATGTTTAAACGTATAAGAGAATTTTTTTTAGAAAGGGCTTAATTTTAAACGAGTTCTTGCTAACTGACCAGTTTTACCTATTCGGCACGACATAGATAAATAGATAAATAGATAAAGCCGTAGTAAAATATCTTCGATTATTTCCAATTTTCATGTGTTTCGGAATCTCTACCCTCCATCATCAGTGATTAAATATGTAAGAACAACTTACCAACATTGTTATACCACAAACTTGTAGTGGCACCCGGTAACAGAACCTCACACGTCAGTACCAGAAACCTCACACGTCAGTACAGAACCTGACACGTCAGTAACCAGAACCACACACGTCAGTACCAGAACCTCACACGTCAGTACCGAGAACCTCACACGTCAGTACCGAAACCTCACACGCAGTACCAGAACCTCACACGTCAGTACCAGAACCTCACAGTCAGTACCAGAACCTCACACGCAGTACCAGAACCTCACACGCCAGTACCAGAACCTACACGCCAGTACCAGACTCACACGCCAGTACCAACCTCACGCCAGTACCAGAACCTCACGCCAGTACCAGAACCTCACACGTCAGTACCAGAACCTCACACGTCAGTGACCAGGACCTCACACGTCAGTCCAGAACCTCACACGTCAGTACCAAGAACCTCACACGTCATACCAGAACCTCACACGTCATACCAGAACTCACACGTCAGTACCAGAACCTCACACGTCAGTACCAGAACCTCACACGTCAGTACCAGAACCTCACAGTCAGTACTAGAACCTCACACGTCAGACCAAACCACACTCAGACAGAACCACCACACTCAGTTCCGAACCACCCGTCATACCAGAACCCTTACACGCAACCAGAACCTCACTCGTACAGTACCAGAACTCTCACAGTCAGTACAGGCCTCCCTTACACCGTCGGTTCCCAAACCTCTTCACGTCCCATTTACCAGACCCACACTAGCCAGAACCCTCACAAACGTCAGTAATGCAACGACTAACACCCCGCATCCGCTACCAGCAAAACCATCACACGTCAGAACCACACCATCACATCATTACAAAACCTCACAACTCAGCTACCAACCTCACACGTACAGGTACCAAACCACACATCATACGCCACACGGGCAGTACAACCTCTACACGCTTACCAGACCTCACACGTCAGTATCAGACTCACACGTCTGTACCAGGAACAACACGTCGCAGACCTCAGACCGTCAGTACCATGGAACCACTCACGTCGTACCAGATCGCACACTTCGTCCAGAACCACACCGTCAGTACCAGAACCAACACGTTCTGTACCAGAACCACACACTCAGTTTATCTTTCAGAACCTCTCACGTCAGTATCAGACCTTTCAGTCAGTACCTGAACTCACACTATCCTAAGAACCTCACACGTCAGTTACTTAGCAACTCACACGTCAGTACAGAGCTCACACGTCATACCAAGAACCTCAACGTCCGTACCTAGACCACACAAGTTGTAAACCTCTCATTTTATAGACTCGAACCTCTCTTAGACAGCAACAGAAACTTTTCATGTTGTAGAAGTACCAGGGGGAATTTCACCAAGTTTGGAGTAACAGAGCTCCTTGTGGTACACATACCAGAACCTCACATGTAGACAGTATCAGAACCTCTCGTGTTGTAGCTAGTACCACGACGTCTCAGGTGGGGCCTATTATCAGAACCTCATAGGTGGGACGGAGGATCTGAGTTTCTCCAGTGTGCATAAAAGTCTCTAACTGCCAGAGATAACATAAAATAAAGTCTCTCACGATACAATCTCTGTAGTTAGTTAAAGGGGTTTAAAGGCTATCCCCTACAAGAGTGTCCTTTACAAGAGTGTCCTTTACAAAAGTGTCCTTAAGGCTGCACGGTAGCTTCCCTGCCACCCGATAAGAATATTTTAATTTTTAAACTAAGGAGTAAACTCTAAGAGTGTTCATCCAGTGCACTCAATCGGCCAAACTCTTGGGTAAACACTCGCAAAGTGTGGAAGAATAGTGGGAGAAGGGAGGGAGAGGAAGAGGATGGACAATACTGGAAAGCTAGGAGAGTAGTGGGAGTCAGACAATAGTGAAAAGAAAGAGTCGGGCTAGACCCAGCAGGAAAGGGATTGTGTGGCACCGGCTGTGTCAGTCTCAGCAGTTTATGGAAGGTAGGTCTAGGGAGGACAGTGTCGGAGGACGTGGTGGACACCAAGTAGACAGTGAAGAAGGTTCACCGTTACACTGTTCAGTGACTAACGTTCGTGGCTATGGTGGCAGCGTAGCAAATATGGGCAGTGGAGTGTTATATCAAGGTGGTGCTGGCAAAGAAAACAGCCAGGACGTTGCAAATGGCAGGAAGAGTGGCTAGTTATAGAACTTGTTGTAGAGAGGGACAGGAACATGATCGTAAAGAGGTTGGAAGAAATTCAGAGGGTCGTGAGGACGTTGTGTTGCAGTTAAGGTAGTCTAAGAGTCGTGGTGTCTCAGTCTATCAAGCTGTTTGTCAATGAGGGCTTTCCACAGAATACAAATAGTACGCGCGTCTGTCTGGCGCTGAGCAGACGGAGGATCAAGCCTCCACCACGTCTTGCGCTGATTAACCCAAAATGGTTTTAGCGCTTAACATGAATGATCATTATTATTATTCCAGAAGACGTTTAGAGCTGGCATTCCACACCTGAGGTGAAGTGACTCGCTCGTGGCATGGTCCCATCCACCTCACGCCCAGCACCCAACGCAACGCCTCGATTCTGGGTTCGCTGCAGCTTCAGGGAGTTAGTTTAGCAGCCAATAAGAGAGCAATTAGAATGTATGTGATGAGGGGTCTAATATGAGCAGTACAGAGGTGAGCTTTCGTGAGGGTTTGTGCACCTTTAAGTTTATATGAGAGAGCGCAGCACTTGCCATACCTTTCTTAGTGGTGATGTGTGTTTACATTCGCAACTTAGGGTCAAGGTTGACTCCCAGTATGGTGGAGAAAGTGCGTGATAGAGGTGTTCGTGAAACAGTGGTTCCGAGTTCATCAGGGTAGTGCGTGATAGAGGTGTTCGTGAAACAGTGGTTCCGAGTTCATCAGGGTAGTGCTGATAGAGGTGTTCGTGAACAGTGGTTCCGAGTTCATCAGGGTAGTGCGTGATAGAGGTGTTCGTGAAACAGTGGTTCCGAGTTCATCAGGGTAGTGCGTGATAGAGGTGTTCGTGAAACAGTGGTTCCGAGTTCATCAGGGGCAGGGATACCTACCTACGATGGAAGTATGTTTATTTTAGACTTGATGGCGTTTGCCTTAATGCGACACTGGAGTTCTCATGCGCTGATCTTATCGACTTAACACGGTGTTGTAGGAAAAGAATCTGGTGTTCTCGTGAGCTGTTCGTTGTGTAATGTCTTCTGCATATGCGATGGTCATAATGTCTGGATGTATGGGTTCTGGCATTTCGTCTGTATAGATTATATAGAGTAGGGGGACATCATAGAGCCTTGTGGGACTTCTGCCTGAACGGTGTAGTAGGCAAAGAAACAGTTCCTCAACTTTATACGCAATACGCATCGTACAACTTTAAGGAGTTGCAGAGAGAGAGAGAGAGAGAGAGAGAGAGAGAGAGAGAGAGAGAGAGAGAGAGAGAGAGAGTGCAACTTCATCCTGTTCCCTGTTTGAATGTTTCATATAATGAGAAAGCTTGTAAATCAACAGAGGTAGGTAACAGCTCTTTTGCTTGTAAAGGTAGGAACTTGTAACCTAACCCCAGAAAAACACTGATAATATATATATATATATATATATATATATAATATATATATATTTTATATATATATATATATATATATATATATATATATATAATTGAGCTATGTGTAGAAAGAGGTTTGGTTTAAGAATACATATTTTATAAAAAAGAGGATAAATAAATATACAAGGTGTGATATAACACGTAATGAAAGTATTTTGTTAGATTATGTATTGGTGGATAAAAGGTTGATGGGTAGGCTCCAGGATGTACACGTTTATAGAGGGGCAACTGATATATCGGATCATTATAAAGTTGTAGCTACAGTTAGAGTAAGAGGTACATGGGATAAGAGGAAAATGGCAACAACAAGTAAGAGGGAGGTGAAAGTGTATAAACTAAAGGAGGAGGAAGTTCGGGTGAAATATAAGCAACTTTTGGGCAGAAAGGTGGGCTAGTGCAAGTATGAGTAGTGGGGGGGTTGAAGAGGGTTGGAATAGTTTTAAAAATGCAGTATTAGAATGTGGGGCAGAAGTTTGTGGTTATAGGAGGGTGGGTGCAGGAGGAAAGAGGAGTGATTGGTGGAATGATGAAGTAAAGGGTGTGATAAAAGAGAAAAGGGTAGCTTATGAGAAGTTTTTACAAAGCAGAAGTGTTATAAGAAGAGCAGAGTATATGGAGAGTAAAAGAAAGGTGAAGAGAGTGGTGAGAGAGTGCTAAAGGAGAGCAGATGATAGAGTGGGAGAGGCACTGTCAAGAAATTTTAATAAAAATAAGAAAAAAAAATTGGAGTGAGTTAAACAAGTTAAGAAAGCCTAGGGAACAATGCAATGGTCGGAGAAGTGGCAGATGCAGTTTAATATTGACAAATGTAAAGTTCTAAATGTTGGACAGTTAAATAACCATGCCACATATAAACTAAATAATGTAGATCTTAATACTGATTGCAAAAGGATTTAGAAGTTCTGGTTAGCAGTAATTTAAAACCAAGACAACAGTGCATTAGTGTTCGCAATAAAGCTAACAGAATTCTTGGCTTCATATCTAGAAGTATAAATAATAGAAGTCCTCAGGTTGTTCTTCAACTCTATATATCCTTGGTTAGGCCTCATTTAGACTATGCTGCTCAGTTCTGGTCACCGTATTACAGAATGGATATAAATGCTCTGGAAAACGTACAGAGGAGGATGACAAAGATGATCCCATGTATCAGAAATCTTCCCTATGAGGATAGACTGAGGGCCCTGAATCTGCACTCTCTCGAAAGGTGTAGAATTAGGGGGATATGATCGAGGTGTATAAATGGAAAACAGGAATAAATAAAGGGGATGTAAATAGCGCCTGAAAATTTCCAGCCAAGGCAGGACTCGCAGCAATGGTTTTAAGTTGGAAAAATTCAAATTCAGGAAAGCACTGGTTTAGTAAGAGTTGTGGATGAGTGGAACGAACTCCCGGGTACAGTTATTCGCAAAAACGTTGTGAAATTTAAAAATAGGTTAGATAAAATATATGAGTGGTGTGAGTTGGCCTGGACTAGCTTGTGCTGCTGGGTCTGGTGCAGTGCTCCATCCTTGAGTGGAAAAATGACCAGACTGGGTGGGTTCATTGGGCTAATGAGGGAGGGGGGGTCATTGGTCTAATCCGGGGGGGAGACAGGGAAACCTGCTCTGCATGGGTCAGTAGCCTGTTGAGTGTTTCCTACTTTCTTATGTTCTTATTAACATATGGATTTGTCAGTTAAAAACAGAGTAGGGGAGTTAGTAGATGGGGAGATGGAGGTTTTGGGTAGATGGCGAGAATATTTTGAGGAACTTTTAAATGTCGACGAAGAAAGGGAGGCGGTAATTTCATTCACTGGCCAGGGAGGTATACCATCTTTTAGTAGTGAAGAAGATCAGGATGTAAGTGTGGGGGAGGTGCGTGAGGCATTACGTAGAATGAAAGGGGGTAAAGCAGCTGGAACTGACGGGATCATGACAGAAATGTTAAAAGCAGGGGGGATATAGTGTTGGAGTGGTTGGTATTTTTGTTTAATGTATGAAAGAGGGGAAGGTACCTAGAGATTGGCGGAGAGCATGTATAGTCCCTTTATATAAAGGAAAGGGGGACAAAAGAGATTGTAAAAATTATAGAGGAATAAGTTTACTGAGTATACCAGGAAAAGTGTACGGTAGGGTTATTGAAAGAATTAGAGGTAAGACAGAATGTAGGATTGCGGATGAGCAAGGAGGCTTCAGAGTTGGGTAGGGGATGTGTAGATCAAGTGTTTACATTGAAAAACATATATGTGAGCAGTATTTAGATAAAGGTTGGGAAGTTTTTATTGCATTTATGGATTTAGAAGAGACATATGATAGAGTAGATAGGGAAGCAATGTGGCAGATGTTGCAAGTATATGGAATAGGTGGTAAGTTACTAAATGCTGTAAAGAGTTTTTAAGAGGATAGTGAGGCTCAGGTTAGGGGTGTAGAAGAGAGGGGAGAATACTTCCCGGGTAAAAGTAGGTCTTAGACAGGGATGTGTAATGTCACCATGGTTGTTTAAATATTTATAGATGGAGTTGTAAAAGAAGTAAATGCTAGGGTGTTCGGGAGAGGGGTGGGATTAAATTATGGGGAATTAAATACAAAATGGGAAGTGACACAGTTTCGTTTTGCTGATGATACTGTGATTATGGGAGATTCTAAAGAAAAATGCAAAGGTTTATGGACGAATTTGGGAGTGTATGTAAAGGTAAAAAAGTTGAAAGTGAACATAGAAAAGAGTAAGGTGATGAGGGTATCAAATGATTTAGATAAAGAAAAGTTGGATATCAAATTGGGGAGGAGGAGTATGGAAGAAGTGAATGTTTTTTAGATATTTGGGAGTTGACTTGTCAGCGGATGGATTTATGAAGGATGAGGTTAATCATAGAATTGATGAAGGAAAAAAGGTGAGTGGTGCATTGAGGGTATATGTGGAGGCAAAAAATGCTATCTATGGAAGCAAAGAAGGGAATGTATGAAAGTATAGAGTGCCAACACCTTTTTATATGGGTGTGAAGCTTGGGTTGTAAATGCTGCAGCGAGGGGGGCAGTTGGAGGCAGGGGGAGATGTTTCCCGTCTAAGGGCAATGTTGTGGTGTAAATATTATGCAGAAAATTCGGAGTGTAGAAATTAGGAGAAAGGTGTGGAGTTAATAAAGGTATTAGTCAGAGGGCTGAAGAGAGTTTTTGAGGTGGTTTGGTCATTTAGAGAGAATGGGTCAAGTAGAATGACATGGAGAGCGTTTTAAATCTGTAGGGGAAGGAAGGCGGGGTAGGGGTCGTCCTCGAAAGGTTGGAGGGAGGGGGTTAAAGGATGTGTTGTGGGCGAGTGGTTTGGACTTCCAGCAAGCGTGCGTGAGCGTGTTAGATAGGAGTGAATGGAACAGACATGGTATTTGGGACCTGACGATCTGTTGGAGTGTGAGCAGGGTAATATTTAATGAAGGGATTCAGGGAAACCGGTTATTTTGTATAACCGGACTTGAGTCCTGGAAATGGGAAGTACAATGCCTGCACTTTAAAGGAGGGGTTTGAGATATTGGCAGTTTGGAGGGATATATGTGTATTTTAAAAAAATACGTATATGCTTCTAAACGTTTGCGTTCTTAGCATCTCTGCAAAAACAGTGATTATGTGTGAGTGAGGTGAAATTGTTGAATGA